>JAVJIF010034418.1:0-49450 GCA_038442645.1 Agave tequilana
CACACTAAAAAGTTAAAGGTCACCCACAAAAGTCCTGGACAATGGTGAAATGAGCTGGGAGAAAACTGTCCTAAAAATAGTTCAAATCAGACTTGAATCGGGCCTAAAAGCGGTTTGGACGGCTGATGTGGTGCTGTATTGAGTTAGCTCAGTCTACTCAGTGAGTTGAATCTGGTTGGCTGAAAAGGACTCGGGCCGAGTTAACTCGTTGAGTCTGAACCGCAGGTTGGGTCTCGGGTCGGATCCAATCATTGGTCGGTCAAACTGCAAGCAAACCCGAATGATTAAAATGCAATTGAATCTTATCGGGTTTGAAACAAACCTGACTGAACCCACTAACCCTTTCTTTCTTTGCTCGACAACTAGGGCACTCGAGGACTTGGCGGTTGCTGCTGCTTGGGCAGGGGAAGTCGGTAGCGATGGCGGCCGGGGACGGAGTAGGTCTCCATGTGATGACGACGTGGCGGCAATATTGGAGTGTCGACAGAGGGGAGGGTCAGGGAAAGGTGAAATCAGAGAAGATCTGGTCAGCGGCGGTGTTATCGGGGTGCGGTGAGGCCGACAAAGTCGATCTAGTGAGGCGATGATGCTGACCGACATTGAAGTTGCTTTGGTGTGGTGGATTTAGGATCACAAAGTCATCGTGGTGATCTGGGGCATTTGGGCTCATTGGCGTGTTGCAGAGCCCTCGACGAAGTCGCGACGAGGTCAGGGATGGTGGTGGTTGATGGCGGGGTCTTCGACGAGTCTGGAGACTGGTGGTTGGAAGATGAAGGGAGAACAACGGGAGGCGAAGGTGGATCTGGAGGTAGCTCCGAGCTCATCGGCGACGGGGCTCGTCGACACGACGAGGTTGAAGGAAGGAGAAAGAATGGGGTGTTGTCAGGAGGATGAGGGAGGGGAAACATTTTTCTTTCTTTTTTTGATTTTTTCTTTGATTTTTCCTTTCTTTCTTTTTGATTTTTTGATTTTTTAATTTTTTTAATCCAATCTAGAGTTTCGGATTTTTTTTTGAACTAGAGAAGAGAAAAGGAGGAGAGCAAGGATCTAAGATTTGGAGATTTTGTAGAAGTGGAGGCTAGAGTTTCTAGGAAAGAGATTTTTTTTTTTTGGTAGAGGAAGAGAAGAGCAAGAGTTTTAGCTTGATACCAATTTGATGCAGAACTAAAAAAGAGAAGAGGGGAAGAGGAAAAGAATTAAAGTTTGTAGAAATTGAGAAAAGATAAGGGGATAAAGATAATTTGGGTGTCAACACCCATGAGATTTTTCTCCTACTCTGCACATCATCATGCAAGAGATTCAATTTGAAAAGCACATCATAATGCTAATCTGGGTTTCATTAATTCAAATCATCATAGTCTGCCTAAACAACTACAAGTATCAGCCTTTTATAGGCCCATACAAAAATAACTTCCCTATCATAACTGATATGAGACTAAAAACACAACTAAATAAACAAAACAATTAAAAGCAGACTACTAGAGCAACCCCTATTAGATATTTCTTTTAAGGACTGTATCCATTGCCATGCCAGTCTCATAAAAAAAAATCAATTGCCATATGTGGGTGAGAGAGACAGAGGTAGGTCCACTTAAAAAAGAGTATTAAAAACTTAATGTCTATATGGGTAGTGTTTTCATGCAGCTTACAGGGCGATTCTAGATTTTTCTGGAAAAGACCAGGCCAGTCCAGTTGGAGGAATGTGAGAGAGAGAAGAGAGAGATAAAGAGGGTTCTTTTAATGGTTGTTGACATGCCAACATGAAAAAGCAGCTGTGAATGGGTTGGTTTGTTGAGAGAGCGTTCTTTTTTCTCAGATTTCAGCTGTGAATGGGTTCAGGTCATAAGCATGCCAACTGGCACAAAAGGAGAGTGGTAATTTCTCTTTGCTTTTTGCTTAGTTATATGGAACAGATCCCTCCTTGGAGTTTCTACTTGTCTACTACGGGTTGAAGGTTAATGGTACTTGCAATTATGCCGGGTCTTTTCTTGGTTTGTGGAAGTCACCAGAAATCTGGATAGATAATTTTCTCCAAAGGCTTGATGGTGGGGTCCCGTCAGATGAGAAATAAACGTAGAAGAGAAGACTGCCTGTGTTAAGGGACATGACTCTTCTTCTGTTCTTCCACCGCAAGACTGAAAGGGATCACTAGCGGTATGGTAGGAGACAAAAACGTAGAGGAACGTAAACCACAAAAGTCTGTATTGTGACTCACCATTATCAGGCCTTTTCCAGTTAGACTGGGTTTTATGACAGCCTTCTTTACAGTACGATTGGAGTGGGCTACGCCTGCTATAACTGACATGATCTCTGTTTTCTAAATTATGACTCGCCCACAGGTATCCATGTTGCCCTTCTCACCTGAATGTGACCCGATCTTCTGTGCACGAGCATCGTCCAGTTCTCCTTCATTTAATTCTAAATTAGCACTGCAGTTTGCGTACCCTGCATCTCTCTTATGCCTGTCCCTATCCTTGTTTCTGTAGCTATCTTAACTGTTACCTTTACTAAGCTCAATTCATTGGCTTAGACAATTGGTGATCCAGAGGTCCCTGACTTCTCTTTTTCCCCAAAGCAAGATTTTGTTTGTTAACCTTTTATGTCTTTTACTTATTTTAGTTTTACAAGTATTGTAAAATTTGTTGGAGTTGGATATTTAAATGACAATTGGGACTGCAATATTCATAGCTACAATCATACCTATGTTCATTTGTGCATGTTAAAGTCTCTGCTACTATATCAAAACTCAAGTTAAGGTGAGCATTAATGGTAATATATTTATTTTCTAAGATGTCCTCGCAGATTTAGGGCTTTTTCATGAGCCGAAAACCTGGTACATAGCAGTATTATTCTTAAAAATTCACTTTTAATTGCTCACTCAGTAGGAATTGAACCTGAGGTGCTCTGATACCATATTAAAGTCTCTGACATTGCACCATAACTCCAAAGTTAAGATGAGGGTTAATGGTAATATATTTATATCAGACTATAAGAGAGAAAGATTTGAGAGAGTTGATGAGTCTTTTCTTTGTACTCTTATTTATAGAAAAATACAATTATAACTCATAATACAAGTAGGACTCCTAATAACATATAGCAATATGACTCCTAATTAGGTAACTAACTAATCAAAGAGTTTAACAATTTATATTCAACGGTGTATATATTAATATGGATACGATATGATATGGGTATAATTAGTAATAATAGTATAGAAAATATTTGGTTATAGAGACCTAGAAGTGATTGGAGTTCTGGTCATAGTTTGAGTAGGATTTTTTGGTCTTGTATGAGTAATATAAGTTGAGATATTTATATGTAACCGTATTTTATTAATTCTTTTAATAATCAACAAAGATGTAGTTTCTTCAAATCAATAAAGATTTACCTTTGTAAATGCATCATAGTCTTAGAGCTTCAGGTTTAAGGATTTGCTTGTTGTCTTTTGTAATTTTCTTCTGTTCTAAATCTTCTTTGCAATGTGAACTTTGTTTGAATTTCTCTATTAACTCTTTATTTGCAGTTCTACTTCGCAATCCTGATTCCTCTGTGTTTAGATCTATTCCAATCTGTGATTTCTATTTGCAACTTCATTGAGCTCTGTTTCATCTTTTGGCACAAGATTCTCGGCAACACTATTTTTTGTTCATTCTTTTTGTTGTTCCTCATTTTCTGATTCTAAGCATGAGGTGTGCATTCAGATTTGATTTTTGTAATTCTTTGTCTACCAAAATTTGCAACCCATCTTCACCTTCAGCTTTGTGTTTGTCAACTTCTGCAACTTTATCTTCTTCTTCGTCTTCATCATCCACCCCTCAGAGAGCGGTTGGCGTAGACCGGTTTGAGTTTGACTTCATCCAACTTATTCAGATTGCTTCCTGATTTTTGAAGACCTCTCCTTATGATTCTAGAATCACAATCTTCTCTTGCAATCTCCAAACAGCTATTATGATTGTGATTGCATTTGATCCTGAATTTAATCCGCTTCATAACCCATTTCAGGATCCAACCCATATCCGCTCCCGATCCATTTCAAATCTGCCTCCCCCTCTCTCTCCAGAAACTGCTTATCTGTTCTCTTGCATGAGTTTTCATCACTAGTCTTGGGTTGTCCCTAGATGTGAACGAAGAAAGAAAGAGTTGGGTGTAATGTGGTGCTGGAATCCCATGTGTGTAGAACATGTAACACTAATTTTGTTAGCCATGTGATGTGGTTCACATGGGACAAAGGTGGTGTTAGATTTACAAAGGTAATTCTTTATTGGCTTTAAAGGACTACATCTATATTAATATTCAAGAGGACTATAGGATCCAAGTTGTATAAATCCATGAGACTATATCTCCTTATATAGGCCATACAAGACCAAATATTATTCTAACTATGAATCCAAACACTATTAGAACTCTAAATACTCCAAATATTATTTCCATAATATACTATATTCTATTACCTAACATTCACCCTCAAACTCATGACAACATTGAGAGGTTGCCCAACAAAAACTGAAAAAGAAGTGCAAACTGCTCAAGTTTTGATATGTTGATGCTGAATTGCTGAACAAATTACACAAGATGAGTTGTCGAGAAAAGAATTGCTGAATTACTGAAATACCCAAGACAAGTTATCAAGTTATTGAGAACAAATTTCTGAAATACCAAAGCCAAATCCAAAAAATCTTCCAAAATCCCAACATATCTTCCTCCCATCTACAGAAGTTGCAGGATCAAGAGAAATCAAGCTGAAGAAAATCTAATTGAACCAATCGAATTGCCAAACACAAACGGCCAATTACTGAAATTCAAACCAAATCAAACCAAATGAGAAGTTCTCCAAACTGAAAGCGAAATTGAACCAACCTGAACTAAACCGAAAGATGAACCAAATTGAAACTGAATCTGCCCAAAGCCAAAAATTTGTCTAGACTTGGAACCAAACTAAATCTTTCAAACGAATTCACCAATGGATCTACTCTTCTGTTGCATGACTAGATGCAGACCAAGCTCCAAACAAAAAAAATCTTAAAAACCAAAATATCAAACAAAAAATTTCATGCTGTAAGTGTTGAATCGGGCCTTAAACCATCTATTTCTGCACTAATTTGTACAAAATTTACTCCAAACAGTAGAATACACCAAATCCATTTCCACCATTGTATTCAAAATGCCCAAAAACCTTGGGATTGATCCAAAATTACCAAAATTGGACATTAACTCACTTATCTATGAACAAAAGAATTTTAGCCGTCTAAATTAATAGAATTTCCATATTGACAAAATTTCAGAATTACAGACAACAAAATATGCGACGAAATTACTGAAAAACAGAAATTATTGAAGAACGAAGCAAAAATATAAGGACTCAAAGACTAAGAAGAAAGATTGTAAAAGAAGATTCAGATTGCAAAGAAGATTGCGGAAGCAAACAAAGAAATTCCTTAAACTTGATGCTCTGATACTATGTTAGATTTATAGAGATAAATATCTATTGACTCTAAATTACTACATCTTTATTGATATTCAAGAGAACTACAAAATATAAATTATGTAAATCCATGAGATTATGTCTCCTTATATAGACCATACAAGACCAATTCTTATTCTAACTATGAATTCAAATACTACTAGAGCTCTAAATATCCCAAATCCTATTTCTATGATATAATATACTCTATTATATCTAACAGGTGGTACCAATGGGTCTTGCGTCAGTTCTAAACCATCAAAACTGAGGGACTGGTTCATGTCATGAAAAGTTCTCAGTTAGCCCTCAGGGTTGGTGGTGACGACTGGACAACCAGGGATTGGAGGCTGATTGTGGTGATCCAGGATTCGAAACCCATGTTTTTTAGCATTCTGAAAAGAGTTGTTAAAAGTGGATTCATTTATTTTTACTGTTTGAAGTAGATTTTGTATTCATGCAACATAGATCATGGGAACACCGTATTTGTCCATTACTCATACTGGGTAATATACAAAGAACATTAAACATGCATACATGTAATTCATGTACAAATGAGTGAAAATGGCTTTTCTAATTCATTAGAATGTTCTGTATTTATTTTCTGAAGCATGTATTCTAATTTGGAAGCATATTCTTTTTGACAGCTATATTATAAATCAACGAGCTCTTGTTGAAAATTACTCTTTCCTACTTGCATCTGCATTCTGACTAGATACATTCTTTTTGTTTCTCTTCGGTTCTGTAGATATTGATACCACAACTGGATTTTTTTTAAACGTTTGCAGTTGTGCCAACAGCTCTTGGAACCTCATTGGATGTGAACCTGAGCAATTCTTCTCTTATTTTCATATCAGTGACATTTTCTACAATGGTTTGTACTTATTCATTTGATTAGAAAAATATCCCTTTTTTCTTCATTGAATTTGGTAGTCTACAGTTTTCCTTTCCTAACTTTTTTTGTTTTCATAACTTTTTGCTGCCTTTTGCAGTGCAAATCTGCTTCACCAATATTTCTTCTTCTGTTTGCTTTTGCGTTTAGGTGAGTTTTGACATGAATTCGTTAGTTCTTATCCTTGCTAATTCACTTTTCATACTTTTTTCTTTTTAATAATGTATCTTCTAACTTTTCTGAGCTGATGTCAGAGTTGAGCACGTTTGCAATGTGCAAGCTAAAATTTCAGATTTCTGTTCATTTTTATTATTTATAAACACTTTTAGCTGACTTTTAGCTGACTTTAGATAAATATTCCTTGTATACCCTTGTACTTTACATACCATTTTCCAATTGAGACCATGTGACCCTCATTCTAATTCTGCATGTGTTCCGTTTATTTCATGAGGATTATTGATAAGTCTAAATATTTCAGATTATTTTGATATTCTTTTTGAATAATCTTTACAGATTTATTCAACAACAGTTCAAAGGCAAAAGAAATTCACCCATCAAGAGTTCAAATTGAAACTGAAATCTAAAGTCCCAAGCTACAGCAACTCTAATTCAAAATGCAAAGTTCAAAACCAACAACACTTCATAGCCAATAGAACTCAAGTTTATCACACTTCGAATTGTTGCATATGACTTGTTGCATTTTATTTGTGATCATATTTTAATACATTTTAATGCCACAACCCATAAACAACATAAGGTGGGGATCTAATCATCTTTTCTTGGCTCAAAAATCACCAATCTCATTCTCATTGATCTAAATCTTTTAATTAAAATTTACTAGACATTGGCCACTGCGGACTTTCAAGCTCAATTAGGTGGACTCGTTGTAGGATAACTCCGGTGAACACTTTCAAGCTCGCGAGAGAGGATTTTCTTGTTTAGAATGGGTGACTTAGCCATTGCGACGGTACGTGGCCTGGAGGAAGAACCAATGAGCTTTCTTGTCTAAAAAGGATGACTAAAACTAGTAAGTTTCCGGCTTGAAGGAAGAACCAAGTCGCTTGTTTGACGGGTTTAATCAGTAAGCCTACAACTAGACTAAACCAGTTAGGAGCTGTCTAGTTTTGTCTAGGATTAACCTTAGTTCTTAGGAATTTTTTGTTTGCTAATTTAATTTAAAAAACATTTGGTGTATGCTAGGTAGGTCTCAAAATCTTGATTTGATTTCTTTCAATCCTGAACCAGAGAGAATCTTTAGATATAGAACACCACCCACTATCATGGCTGAAGAAACTGCTAAGCCAATGAAGGAGTACTTTGCTCCTTTCACATATACCACAGCTTCTTGCATTCGTATCCCCAATACAAATGCAAATCACTACGAGATTAAGTCCAGTATTATCCAACTTCTCCCATCATTTTATGGACTAAACAATGAGGACCCTTATAAACACTTAGATGAATTTCTAGAAGTGTGTTTCACCGTGAAGATTCAAAATCTTTTTTTCTGACGACGCACTTAGTCTCACCCTTTTTCCTTTTATCTAAAGGACAAATCTAAACATTGGCTTAGGACCCTAAATATGACCATTCGAACTTGCGATCAGATGCAAAAGGAATTCCTCAAGAAATACTACTGAATAGATTGAACAAACCAGATGCGTAGAGCTATCACCAGTTTTGCCCAAAATCCTGATAAGCTATTTCATGAGATCTGAGAGAAACTTAGGGACCTCTTAAGAAAGTGCCCTCATCATGCAGTACCCAAATGACAATTGGTGCAATATTTTTACGATAGTTTATCCGAACCACACTGCCAAATGGCAGACGCATCGTGCGGTGGTACATTCATGACTAAAAATGAAGATGAAGCATGGGAATTTTTTGATACTCTGAGTGACAATTCCATGCATCACACTTCTGTTACTCGATCTGACAGGTCCACCTCCACAATCAAAAGAAAAGTGGTGTTTACGAGTCGGGACACTCAGTAGATATTCACAGTAAAAAATTAGACATTTTGACCCAAAAATTGGAACAGATCCTTTCCGTAAGAAGAGGTCAAGTCTCAATCTTCACACGTCCCACACAACAGGAAGTGTGTTCTCTCTGTTCCAGTCCAACTCATTTTGTTAATGATTGTTCTATGACTGCACAATACCCAGAATTTGTTCAAGAATAAGTTCAAATAACCCAAGATTTCTTTAGATCAGTTAACGATCCTTTTTCTAATGTACAGTTCTGGCTGGAGGAACTATCTTAATTTATCTTGGAGACCTCAATCTCAACCACCTCAAAACTTTTCGCAACCATTTAAGGCTCTATATCCCAACACCTTCTCTAGGGCACAAGCACCGGTCCCTCCTCCTCAGTCGATCCCTTCCTTTGGTGATAAAGTGTTGCAAGCACTCAATGGTTTAGAAACAAACACACAGTTGCTCTATTCACATACACAATCCATTGTCAAGCTAGAAACTTAAATGGGTCAACTGACTGAAGCAATAACTAAAGAAAATATGGAACATTGCGGAGCCAAGCTATAGAAAACCCTAGGGGGCAGCCTGGGCCTGCCAATACTCAGTCTCCCAATCACTTTCATGAGCAGACTAAGGCTGTGACAACTCTTCAAGATGAACTAGTGAGCACTGAGGTTCAGAGGTGAGTCGCGAATGCCGGCCCCTCGGTCGCCACCTTGGCCTGATTGATGTGAGGTGTGGTTCAGTTCTACCCGGTTGTACCTGCTATCTGTTACCATTGCATTCACTGGAGATGAATGCTTTTAAGTTAGGAGAATGATGGGGATCACTCTAGTTATTATTTAGTAGTTTTCTTTTAGTTGTTTTGTTTAGTTTTGTGTATTTTCAGTCCCACATTGGTTATGATGGGAAAGTCTTATTTGTAGGAGCCTATATAGGGCCGAAAGTTGTAGTTTTTTAAGCAAACCATGATGAATTGAATTAAACTTCTTTTTGTTGAAGCATGATGATTTGCTTTACAAATTTAATCTTTACATGGTGATGTGCAGAGTGGGAGAGAGATCTCCCGGGTGCTGAAGCCTGAATTTCATCTTTATCCCCTCAAAATCTTAATTTTCTTTCCCCCCTTTCTTCTTCCCTATCTCCATTCTAGATCACCAACCCTTCAAGCTCCCTTTAGGTTGTTGACATGAACACCGAGAGAACACCATTAGAGAATTACCAACGGAAGTCCAATTTGAGAAAGCTGACTAGATAAACACCAAGAGACGGAAGGAAGAATGTCAGAGAAACCGTCTCTTTTTCTTTCTTCCTGTGTTCTTTATTCTATCATCTCTCTTGTTCTCTCTATTTTCATGTTACCACAACACTAACAGTTTCCTTTATATAGTTCTCACTAGGTCCAAAAATGACTTGAGCTATTACTCCTAGTCTAGGCAGGAGACTTAAACAAATCCTCCTAGGACCTTCTAATTGGGAGTAGAAGTAATCATGAAACATAAATCCTTTATGGAGTTTGAGACAAGCCATATAACACTACAATGTAGATACTCCTCCTAAAGTACATGGAGTTGATCTAGGCAACTGCTAGCATATATTTTACCAACAACGGAAATTAGAACAAGTCTTTAGGCAACTGTCAACTACAAAGAGACAAATCCTTGGCATTTGCTAAGCTGCAGCTGGCTTTCCTAGGATTGAAACTTTATTTTCTCCTCTTCCACCCATCATAATTATTTCATATCTAATATAGACTTTTCATAACTCATACCTGATATAACCCTTCACTCCTGCATATCTGCTAAGTTAAAGTGGTGACAATAAAGCTTAATCCAATTTCTGCTCTTACATTTGACAAAATTACATACATGCTTCTTTTCTTTGCTCTAGTTCTATAATATAGAACAGATTCATCTTATTGATTCCTTTGTTGATTTTGGGCTTCTACTGGTTCTTCAAGGCCTTATAATTTTCTTTTACATTATTGTCAATCTATGATAACCTTGTTCTTTATGCTGAAGTATTTTGATTTTTCTATCGGGAAAAATGCCTCTGTACTCTTGTTTATTTCATGAGTTATTTATTTAGTCCCGCCTCAACTTTTTTTCATCATTTACCCCTCATTCATACTTACTATCCTATTATGTCCCTTATATCAATATATTGATATTTTTTAAATTAATTTATTCTACAAGACTTATTTACCCTTTTCTTTTTTGGTAATATCTCTAACGAAATTGAATAACCTTTCCTAATATGCAAAACAAAATTGTATTTCTTTTCTATCTCTATGATCTCTCTCTAATGATCTCTCTCACACAAATGAAAGTCTCTCTCTCTCTCTCTCTCAAGAATCTCTCTCAAGTATTTCTTTCTCCTGCAATTCTCTCTCTCCTCTCATAATCTCTTTTCTTTCTAGAACCCTACTTTTTAAAGCAAATCATTAAAAAAACTAAATTATAAAGAGAAATTATTTCATACATGACATATATTAAAAGTACAACATTACTTAATGAGAAAACACATCCTCGTCAATATGTATCATCAAAATTTATATACATAAATGCTAAAATTAGTGGTTATTCGAACAAAATAAAAAAGAGCATGTAAATGAGTAACTCAAATATTCCAATGTGACAAGGATCTCTATGTTGGCGTTTGAGAAGTGTGGTTGGCATTATATTTCTGGTGTAGTTTTATGAAATCTATTTACTTAAATCGTCGGAGGTGATTCTAACTTCTTGAGAGGCTATGTAATATCTCAATGTTGGAGATATAATTGAAATATCCAAGTTTAATCTCATAAAAGCACGAGTTAAGAAATTTCAAATGTCATGAAATAAAATTGGAATGAAATGAGAGAATGAAAAAAAAGAGAGCAAAAGAATGTGATAGAAATTTCTAATTAAGAGCGATTTAGTTTTCTTAGAAATATTACCATAAAAGGGGAAGGGAAATAGTCTAAATAAAATAAAAAGTTTGAAAACTATCTCAAAATTGATCTAAGGCATAGTGAGACAGTAAGTATGAAGGAGGGGCAAATAATAAAGAAAAGTTGAGGCGGAGGTAAATAAATAATTCAAGAAAAGTGCAAGGGTATAGAAACGTTTTTCCCTTTTATGTTTACAACTTTGTCCTTCTGTAATGGCTTTATTTCTTTATTCTATCCATCTATAATAAAATTATTTTCTTTATTTTATCTTAGCTTTTTTAATTCATTCTTGATACTAATCTTAAATACTTCTTGTGATTCTGAAGGTTGGAGAGTCCTAGTGTTAAGCTTCTAGGTATCATGTTAATCATCTCCATTGGAGTTCTATTAACAGGTATTTTGCCTTATTAGTTGCGGTCCACTTTCTCATTTTTGTGCATGTGAATTTATTATCTATGCATGTTGTTGTTTATGTGAAAGTAAAAAGAAAGTTCTTTTACTCTTTGAAGTTGGCAAATGCATTCATTGGGTGTATCATAGTATTGAGTGGTCTTTTTTAATTTGTGGCAATGCTTTTCATTTGTTCACAAAGTAACATATAATCAGTTGCGGAGCCAGAACAACTTTGAAATCGGGTTGGGGAGCACTTCCTTATACCAATTCCAATACTCCACCTCCTGCTCCTGAGAAAATGATGACATGCAATCTATCAGAATCATAGGTATTTTATCATCAACCCTAGAAATTTGAAATGAATCCAAAGAAACTAATAACAATTAGGGTTGAATTATAATTTGAGGACTAACGCGTGAGAATAATGGTGATAGGATTAATTTGAAGATCGGAGTTCGCGGGTGCGGTTGGGGGATCCAACCACTCGCCGATATCGCCACACCTAAGCTTGGCTCGTCTCATGTTCAAGATCAGCTCGTTAGTGGCTCGTATACTTGGCTCGGCTCAAATTGGAGATTAGCTCATAAAAGACTCCACAAATTGATATGATCTTGGTCCAGCTGATATGTTGACAAAGTCATCGCCGATAGCAAAGTTCAAGCTTTGCTTGGACTTCCTGAATGTTTGAATCGTGAAGCAAGCACCATTGGATGCACTGGTGAAGACGCCGCTAGAGATTACACATATGTAAGAGAAAGTGAAGAATTTGAATGGAATTTGAGTCAAGGTGGAGGTTGTTGGTTCTATGCCTCAAATCCCTTGACCCATGGTTATCTGTAGCACGTGAATATTAATTCATCCCAACTTTGGAATAGCAACACTTTATGTCAATTCGAATAGTGACAACACGAGTTTCTATTCATGTTGAAACCTATTGGAGTTTGAGATTAATTAGACCAAGTTGGTGCATCTTGATTCATGTGGGCTCTGTTTACTCGGCATGGTGTTGATATTAGCTAGACTAATTGTTTGCATGGACGGCTCTGATTAAATCTTAATCAAGGGTTTGTGGAGATTAATTATTTTGGCTGAGAGCTTCTTTGTATGGTGAGTTGCTTTTTAGTTTTGCAGTCATTGCTAGTTCTTTGTGTTGCAGAGTTTTTTCTTTGTATTGAGAGTTTGGTGAGGACGAAAGAGGCTGAACCTCGCTGTTATTCTTGTAATTCTCTCTTTGATTAGTGAAATCTCTTCGACGTCTTTCTTGTGAACGTCGCCTGATTTGGGTGAACCACGTTAAATCCTTGTGTCTATTTTCTTTTCTTTCTAATTTCTCTTTGTGATTCACGACCACGATCAGGTTATTCAAATCCGACTTTCACACAATATATTGGCACTAGAGCTATCTATAAGGCTTGGGACACAATCTCAAAAGATTAACCTATTAGGTGGAGTAACCCAAACACTTATATGCCCAAGACCATCCCTAAGTCTAACCGATGTGGAACTATTTGTTCGCATTATGCCCAACAATCCCCTCTCGAATAAAGAGTCCTAGCCTCTTTGGGCTTTCCTGTCATCACAGTGAAGGAGGGAGCCAGCCAGCCTAGCCACTGGCTTTCACCCCCTATCCCACAGGGCAGCAGCTCAGGCCCGGTTCATTACTGGGATCTTCCACACATCTAGTCCAAAGTCTAGGTATGGCTCTGATACCACTTTTAAGGCTCGGGGCACCATCTCAAAAGGTTAACTATTAGGTGGAGTAGCCCAAACACTTATATATATACCCACGACCATCCCCAAGTCTAACTGACGTGGGACTATTTGTTCGCATTGTGCTCAACAGTATCAATCCCAATCGTTTGATTGTTCGAGATGGCCACGAAAGCTTCGAACGTGAAGTTCAAAGTAGAGAAATTTACTGGAAGAAACAATTTCGGATTGTGGCAAGTGAAGGTTTGTGATCTCTTGGTGCAACAAAGCTTACACAAGGCATTGAGTGGCAAGGCGCAAAAACCGGCATCGGTAACGGATGAAGATTGGGAAGATCTCAATTTGAGAGCAGTCACTATGATCCGTTTTTGTTTAGAGGACGAGGTACTCTACAATATTCTTGGAGACGCAAAATTGTAAGAAAAGCTTAAGAGCTTGTACATGATGAAGTCCTTGACGAATCGGCTATTTCTGAGGCAACAATTATGCAGACTGTCCATGAAAGAAGGTAAGCCTATTCATGATCATCTCAATTTATTCAATTAAAATTATTTGTCATTTACTTAGTATTGAAGTTAAAATTGAGGATGAGGATAAAGCTTTGATTTTATTTTCTTTGCCACCATCGTACGAGCATCTCGTTACAACCTTACCACATGGAAAATAGTCAATTGGCATGGAGGAGGTTACTGTTGCACTTTTGTTGAATGAGATTGGAAGAAGTCAGTTGGGGCGGAATCACAAGCTGATGGATTGTTTGTACGTGGAAGGACAGTTGGAAAAGGTGTTGAAAAGAAAAACCGATCAAGATCTAAATCAAAGGGAAATTTCAGAAGATTTGAAATTATTGCAAGAAAAAAGGACACATTGTCAAGGATTGCTGCAAACTCAAAGGGAAGGAAATGACTTTAGATACGGCGAGTGTCACAGAGGATAGCACAGATCAAGACGATTCAGTTCCCATAGCCTATTTGGGTGCAGATTGTTCGCCTGATCTGTGGATTTTAGATTTTGGATGTTCCATTCATATGTCTCCCAATAAAGGCTTATTCACTTCTTATCATGCTTTTAATGGTGGGACAATCCTTATGCTAAATAATGTTGTCTGCAAGACAGTTGGGATAGGAACAATCAAGTTGCATGATGGTGTTGTGAGGACGATTACAGATGTTCATCATGTTCCTGAGCTAAAGAAGAATCTTATCTCTTTGGGTGCCTTGGCTACCAATGGTTATAAAATTGTGCTTGAAGGTGAAGATCTCAAGGTCTTCAAGGGTTTCTCTTCTTGTCATGAAAGCTAACAAAGTTGAAAACTTGTATACAGTTTTAGGAAACACAGTTAGAGGTCGAGCTGCATTGTCTACATCTATGGATAGTGACACAGTTGTGACATATGCGACCTGGCCATATGAGCGAGAGCGGTTTGGTGGAGCTTCATAAGAGGTAGCTTCTCAATGGGATCAAGAGATGCAAGCTTGAGTTCTGTGAAGACTGTGTTTTTGGAAAGCAGCACCCTGTGAAGTTCTCTACAATAGTTCATCATACCAAGGATTTTAGATTACATCCATAGCGATATTTGGGGCCCTGCACTAGTTTGGTCCGAAAGGAGGCACTCTTTACTTTTTGTTAGCTTTATTACTGACTTTCCAGAAAATTTTGGATCTATACATTGAAGCATAAATCCGAGGTTTTTGCTACTTTCAAGAAGTGAAATGCCTTAGTTGAGAAGCAGATATGGAGACATGTTAGACACTTGAGGTCCGACAGTGATAGCGAGTATCCTTCTGTTGAGTTCAAGAAGTTCTACAAAGATGAAGGCATCGCTCGTCATTACACCACTCCAGGAGATCCCCAGTCTAAATGAGTCTAAACATGTTGCTGAGAGGATGAACCGGACACTTCTAAAAAAAGCATGTTGTCTGCGTATCGGTTCTAATTTACCGAAGGAGTTTTGGGCTGAAGCACTCTCTACTGCGGCATATCTCATTAACAGGTCACAACTACTGCTATCGAGTGCAAAACTCCAGAAGAGGTATGGTCTAGTAAACCCGCTTATTATTCTACACTTCGTATATTTGGTTGTTTTGCATATTATCATGTGAAGAATGATAAACTTGACCCGAGGATAAGGAAGTGTATTTTCTTGGTTATGCACCTGGGTCTAAAGGTTAGAGGTTATGGTGTTCAGATAATAAGTCTCCAGGCCTTATTGTTAGCATACATGTTACTTTTGATGAGTCTGCCATTTTGCACGAGAAAAGGCAAATTAAGAAGGATGGTGACAGTGAAGGTGGAGCTTGAAGCCCCAGTTCAGTCACAATCAGAGGATAATCTAGTGGAATCTCAAACAAAAATTTTGAAAGCTACATCACAGGATTCAACATAGGAGGGAAGGCCCAAAAGAAACAAGAAGCCACCGTTTTGGTATGATTTTGAAGATATGACAGCTTATGCCTTAACAATTGAGCATGAAGAGCTGCTCACTTATCAGAAAGTAGTGAATGCCAGTAATTCTTCAAGTTGGAGATCGGCTACGGAGGAAGAGATGGAGTCTCTTCACAAGAACGACATTTGAGAGCTTGTTTAGTTACCTGAGGCTAAAAGAGCCATCGTTGCAAGTGGGTATTCAAGAAAAAGGAAGTTTTTCCAGATACAGGTGGTGATAGGTATCAAGCACGTTTGGTAGCTAAAGCCTATGCTCAGAATGAAGGTGTGGACTATAATGAAATCTTTTTTCCGGTGGTCAAGCACACTTCTATTCGTGTCTTACTCGCATTAGTGGCGCTGCATGACTTAGAGTTAGAGCAACTCGATGTCAAGAAAGCTTTCTTGCATGACAACTTACAGGAGGATATCTACATGCACCAACCCTAGGGGTTTAATATTGAAGGCAAGGAAGATCATGCATGCAAGCTAAGGAAATCTCTTAACGGGTGGAAACAGTCTCCGAGATAGTGATACAAACGATTTGATATTTTCATGTGGAGACGTGGATATGTCAGATCATGTTTGATCATTGTGTTTATTACAAGGTCCTTCCAGATGGCTCCTTCATTTTTCTATTGCTTTATGTTGACGACATGTTAGTTGTTGCGAAGGACATATCAGGCTAAAACTTCAGCTTAGCAAAGAGTTTGAGATGAAAGATTTAGGGGCTGTGAAGAAAATTCTTGGTATGAAAATTTTCAGAGATAGAAAGAAAAGAAGTTGTGCTTGTAGCAAAGGACTTACATTGAGAAGGTTCTCGTTAGATTCAGCATGGATAATGCGAAACTAGTAGCTACTCCTCTTTCAGCACACTTTAGGCTATCAGCATTATTATCGCCTAGCACAGATGCAGACCGTGACTACAAGTCTTGAGTTCCTTCTGCGAGTGCATTTGGGAGCATCATGTACGTGATGGTATATATTCAAGCTGATCTTTCACAGACAATCAGTGTTGTCCGCAAGTACATGCTGGGAAAGGAACACTGTAATGCGGTGAAGTGGATTCTTAGATACTTGAGGGGAACTTCAGATGTTGGCTTGATACTTGATGAAGACACTAGCATGGATTGTATTGTGACACGTTATGTCGATTCAGATTTTGCTGGTGATTTGGATAGGCATAGATCGACAGCAAGTTGTGTTTTTACTCTTGTTGGAGGCCCTATTAGTTGGAGATCGATGCTATAGCCTACTGTTGTTTTGTCGACTACAGACGCGGAAACTGTTATAGAAGCAGTGAAGAAGCATTAGGTTGAGGGGTTTTCTTGGTGAGTTGGGTTTTGAACAAGATGTTACTCTTGTTCTTTGTGATAGCCAAAGTGCGATTCACTTGGCTATGAACCGGACCTATTATGCAAAGACGAAACACATAGATGTTCGTTATAACTTCATTAAAGATAGTGTTGACGATGGTGAAAAGGAACCCAACTAATATGTTGACAAAGCTGTTGCGTGTAGCCAAGTTCAAGCTTTTCTTGGACTTGCTCAATGTTCAAGATCGTAGGGCGCATTGGTGAAGGCATCACTAGAGATTACACAAGTATGTAAGAGAAAGTGAAGAATTTGAATGGATTTTGAGTCAAGGCGGAGATTGTTGGTTCTATGCCTCAAATCCCTTGACCCATGGTGACCCGTAGCACATGAATATTAATTCATCCCAAATTTGGAGTAGGAACACTTTATGTCCTATGAAGCACAGATACGAACACGGACACGGGACGGAGCAAAATATAAAAAAAATATGAGGACACGACAAGAAATATTTTATTATTATTATATATAAATAAATTTATAAAATTCAATCAAGTAAACAACAAACTAAAATATCAATCAAAACATGCACAAACTATAAAACACCATAAGTTTATAAGAAAATTACAACCAAAGATCATAAGTTTGCAAGTTATCAATCAATTTAACGATTTAACATCACAAGTTCAAAATAAAATTTTAAAGAGGTGCATGATCATCTACTTGTCTACTTGAGGAATCTTCCATTGAAGTCATATTGCTTTAACTTCTAAATACAACAACACAACAATATTATGCTAAAGAAAAGTAACATTTCACCAAAGAAAAATAACATGCCAAAGATATTACACAAGTACACATCAATTAAGAGAGGTACAATCTTATCATCAAGCATACAACAATTCTATCATCAAGCATACTACACATACAACACTCCTATCATCAAGCATGCAACAATTTATTTCAAATCCTACACAATTACTTTCAACTCGACCCAATAAACCCACGACCCATTAAACCCGACCCATTACCCCGTGCTGTGTCTGAACACGATTTCGTTGTGTCTGAGACGCGGTTTGACCGTGTCCGATGAGTCAAACTCGTTGACTCGTGTTGACGTGTCGGGCACGTGTCCGACACGGACACACCCCTGTTTTGGGCGTGTCCATGCTTCAGAGTTTATGTCTAATTGGAATAATGACAACTCATGGGCTTCTATTCTTGTTGAAACTATTCCTATTGGTGCTTGGAGTTTCAGACTAATTACAGAAAGTTGGTGCATCTTGACTCATACGGACTCTCTTTATTCGGTATGATGTTGAGATCAGCTGGACTGATTGTTTGCATGGATGGCTTTGATTAAATCTTAAACAAGGATTCAAGGGTTTGTGGAGATTAATTATTTTGGCTGAGATCTTCTTTGTATGGTGAGTTGCTTTTCAGTAACTTAATCATTGCTAGTTCTCTGTGTTGCCGAGTTTTCTCTTTGCATTGAGAGTTTGGTGGGGAACCGAGCCTCGTTGTTATTCTTGTAATTCTTTCTCTTTGATTAGTGAAATCTCTTTGATGCCTTTTCAGTGGACGTAGCCTGATTTGGGTGAACCACGTTAAATCCTTGTGTCTATTTTTTTTTCTTGCTAATTTCTCCTTGTGATTCATGAGCACAATCACGATCGGGTTATTCCGATCCGGCTTCCACACAACAAAGGACACAACTCAGAGGGAGGTTTATATCTTTTTGGCAGGTTGGGGGCTCATGTGACCCCTTACCCCGGGCTCTGCCAATGTGTACAATGTCTTTGTATAAGGCTTTTTTGTGTCATTTCTGCCATCATCGTCTTTGATGAAGAGTTTATTGGGGAAAAAAGCTGTACATTATGCCTGTATATTATATGAAAATTTTCCTTGCCAAAATTAGCAACTGTGTCATAAATGTATCAGTAAGACGAAAATGTTTCTGAACTTACTGGACTTGTAGCAGAAAATATGACCATTTTAGACGATAAACAATAATCTTTTTACTTATAATTTTGGTTTGAATAGTTGATTCATAATCTACATCTTTAAAGACTAGGCCTTTATAGGAGCTCTAGGAATGTATGTGCTTTACAATTGAGTAAAAGATTTACGGAACTAAGTTTTCTCAATCAGTTAGTATTCTTGCGAAGGTCATGCTCATTCCTTATAGTTACAATAGATAGATATCATGTAATCTACCAGTTTTTTTGTCAGGTATATTTATTTTCTGAATATATCATAAATTGAGTTTTTTCAAAAAACTGTAATGCAAGTAGCACTTGCTTAGAAACATTGGGCTTCAATTATGATATATTTTATGTTTTCATCCCACTTAATTGCTCCTAAGCTTCTTTAACATAATGTTGGCTGCTGACTTGCAGGTAAGAATGTCTCTTTATACTTTACATCTCTAATATCCACCATCCTTCCATAGTAGCATGTTGACTGACACATAACTTGTCAGTTGTTAAGGAGACGGAATTTGATTTCTTGGGGTTTGTGTTTGTTATGCTTGCTGCTGTTATGTCAGGTTTTCGCTGGTCAATGACTCAGATTCTTCTGCAGGTATTGCTATTAGTTCACATTTAAATTCAATTTTAGTTGATTCAGTGTCAAGGTTTCTTGGTACACATCATAGAAAACGTAGTTAAAATACTTGTGCATTCATTCTTGTTAGCTATATCTTCTCTGATTTGAACCTAACACTTGTTCTCTTTGCGCATGACTTCCAAACTCGGCATGAAGAAAGATGCCTATGGTACGCATCTTGTTATGTGGTTTCTTATTAAAATTATAGGATTTAGGAAACCATATTTCTGGAAGACGTGCCTAGTAACTTTGTGTGGGCGTGTGAGGGGCGTCTTCTGGCATTAGGATGCATCTGCTGGCTCCTTCCTCTTTCACTAATATGTGAAATTTGCTCTTTATGTACACATAAAGTGTCCTTGGAGCTTCTATATGCATTTTACAAACTTTTTTTGTAAAATTTCGAGCTGTCTAAACATTTGCAGGCCTGAAGAATCCAATTACTTTGATGAGTTATGTTTCTCCTCTCATGGCGATAATAAGCGCAATCTTCTCTCTTGCAATTGATCCTTGGCATGATTTCCATAAGAATATATATTTTGATAACACATGGCACATAATGCGCAGTTGTCTATTAATGCTTATAGGAGGGTCATTGGCATTTTTTATGGTAAGTTTTAGTATTAAAGTTATCTTGTATAGTGTATTTATTATGCTTTACAGTTTATTACACCTCAGATTTTGTTTTATTTTTTTGTGTTTTGATGAATTTCTCTGATGGTTTGAGTTATTCTTTCAGCATTATTTAGTTTAAGCAGTTGATTATTTTTCATGTTGCAGGTTTTAACTGAATATATTCTCATTTCAGCAACCAGTGCGGTAACCATCACGATAGCAGGTGTTATGAAGGAAGCTGTCACTATTGTGGTACTAATTTTCTAACCTTTGATCCTTAATAGGTCATGCAATCTAATTGTCCATGCTTATTTAAGTAAATTATTTGCAATTTTAATTATAGTTTCATTCTGACGCTTAATAAATCATCTATTCTCTTTCTTTCCAGCATGTTAATCCTTACGAATATATGCTTGTTTCATAATTTGGACTTACACACTCTCCAATGCACATGTTCTCTTTTTAAGGGAAATTCACGCGGAGGTAGTTAAAACATAAGCTTCGAACTTTCTACGGCGAGTTTTGAGGCCTTGTCTCTATTCAGGTCATCGCTCTTTCAAGGTTGAATTTACACAAAAGAAAAGTTTGTTGCCAGTGAATTTTTAGGGAAAATTGGGTGGGTGGGTGAAGAAGCTAACTCGACATCCATTACTCTATCCTCATTAAGAATTTTTAAACTTAATATGCTTTTTCTGTCACGAACATGTAGCATTTTCCTAAGTTTCCTGTTAGGAGTTTGTCTGATAATCTCATCTTGTACACCTATGGAATGAAATAAGATAAATTTGGATGATATCAGTAATGGGTATATTACTATTTAACTATGTAAGCGTCCATTGCAAGATAAATGTGAAAAACCTCAAAGTAATTTATTACATTCTAAATCACATGCTGTTCTGGTTAATGTAGCAGAACTAGGATTTTATTGTTACCCTAGCTTATTTTGTCACACCCGAAGATTGAGCACGTGAATACCGTCGTATGTGTATGAGATAAAATCACACAGTAGGGCTGGATATTGGATTTGGTCAGGACTTGGACCCAAACCCCTTACCGGTACCACTTTTGGACCCAGTCCAGACCCTATTATGAAAGGGGCTGGGTCGGGTATGTATTCGCTATACCCACAGGTTAAGGGCAGGGTATTTACTGCAATGACTCATACTTTACCCATCCCCGGCAGGCCCGTACCGAGTCCAGGTGGTATCAGGTATATATAAAATTTCCAGCAGGACTAACAAAAATTACTAAATCAAAACAATCACAAGGAAAAACAAAATAGATATATAATAAGTAGGCAGTAACACAGTACATTCAAGCAGAAATTTGAAATTTCATAAAAGTTAATGTAATTGGAAAGCAAAATTATTATAAAACTTTTTAACCAGAGCAAAAGAGAAATCAAAATGAAGTAGTCTTTGTTTGAGGTTAAAGTGTTAATGGTTTGTGTAATTAATTGATGGTGGTTAATTAAGCCTATTACTTTTAATAAGTCAATTCATTTTAACTAACGAATCAGATGTAATGAAAACCTACTTATTAATATTACTATATACTGGTTTAAGTAACAAGTAGTTTAGTGGATTTAAGTCCGGTCTGGGTGGGGGTCAGGTAATACATGTGCTACCCATGACAACCCAATGACTAAACGGAATGGGTCTAGGTCTAGGTTGGGTCTACCTGAAAGGTACTTGGATTTTACCTTGATTTTTGAATGGGTCTAACTTTTAGATGCAGTATATACCCACTCGTAAGTGGGTATGATATGGGTCCACGTCGGAACCAGGTTGCGGTCTGGGTACTGGAAATTTTGTAACAGACCTACACACCCATACAAGGATACATAGTAGAGTTCAATACAAAAATAAACATGTGGTTTTACCTTCAAGTATAAAAATCATCAGTGCAAATTTTATTCCAACTGAGTTAAGTTCTCATCAACTTTTAATCATTCCTGAATTTAGTGACACAAAAAGAAGATAAATCTATTTGGATTGGCAATTATTATGTTATTATAACAGTTCTATTCGTTCTCGAAAGGTTGAATTCAATCATTGCCTCTGTCTAGTGGAGAAAAACTCTAGGCAAACCTTCGTGCACGACTAGCTAACTGCTCTAGATCTAGAAGGGTTAAAGAATGTGATGAGCTAAGAGCTTAAAAAGTGAGCAATACCCTTCCTAGTGGATCAGATTTGTTTACAAGATGAATATGAATACAAATATAATGGAAGTTGTACTAATAAAATATATTCGAAATAAATTCAAAGTCATGCACTAGAATGATTAGAAAGTTGTAAAAGTATTCATAACCTCCAACACATGCCAAAGTTTACCATCCTTATCAAAAATCAAATAATTCAAATGAATCGAAATGTATATATTATTTTTCAGAATGATATGAAAAATCTAATATTTGAAAATAAATTTAAAAACTATTCTCCAGAATATTAAATCATAGAATGTTAAAATGCATAACATAGATTTAATGCAGCAGACTTGACAATCCATAATATAATTTAAAGGTAAACAGTCAAAGGTAAGGTCACAGTTTGATCTTCTGCCATGGGTTAGAATTAGAGTATACCATGGATACCTAAGGTGCACATATCCTATTATATATATATATATATATATATATATATATATATATATATATATATATATATATATATATATATATATAGGGCTTACTGTACCTCAGCCTGCAGGATGAGAGAGTTTCTCAGCCTGCGGGACGTGGCTGAATATATGCCACACATCGGTCGCAGAGTATGGGCGCCAAAAAATCAAAAAATCCCGCCTAAACAATCGTGAAAACAAATTGACAAAAATACCCCTTTTATATGACGACTGCGACTTCTAGCATTGAAAAGTAAAAAAATATTCCATGGTCGCATACTTAATACAGAATAAAGAATACCGGAGGAAACATGCTATCGTATAGCAATGCGACCTCCTTCAGTACTGCGACCAAAGTCGCAAACTTCTTTCTCATTACGATGGTGATAACGAGGATTAGAAGTTTAAAAAATTGTATTTTGTTTTTTTTAAATATATATAAATCTGTTTTCTAAAGTTAATTGTGTGAATTACATTTTTTACTACTATGTCTTGGTTGAAATGCTGTACAATTGTTACAAACCTTCATTTTAAATATTTTACGCTAAACGAATATACTGCGACCATGGACGCAGTTAATAATTATATTACTTCACCCTTATAAATTTTTAAAATGAAAGGTTGCGACATTGGTTGCAGTTGCTGGACGCAGACTTAATAAATACACTGCGACCTTGGTCGCAGTTGCTGGACTTTAGTCTTAACCAACAACAACACTGCTACCTTGGTCGCAGTTTCTGACCGTAATCTTAATAAAATAAACGACCGTAGTCTTAATAAAATAAACTGCGACCTTGATCGCAGTTGTTGGTGTTTAGTCTTAATAAAATACACAGCGACCTTGGTCGCAGTTGCTGGTCTTTACTCTTAATCAACATCACTGCGACCTTGGTCGCAGTTGGTGGTCTTTATAAATAATCAACAACAACACTGCGACATTGGTCGCAGTTGATGACCGCAGTCTTAAAAAAATAATCTGCAATCTTGGTCGCTATTGCTGGTCTTTAGTCTTAATCAACAACAACACTGCGACGAGGTGACACGTCACCGCAGCAGTTGCTTAGTCGCAGTCTTTGGTCGCAGCGTCGACCCTGGTCGCAGTAGTTACTGTTTGCAATGTATCTTATGCGACCTTGGTCGCAGTGTCATCTATGGTCATAGTTGTTTTTGTTTGCAATGCATGGCTGCGACCAAGTTCGTAGTTTATTAAAAAAAACAAATATGCTTTTTATTTATGTTCAGGCATTTATCTCCAGGCATGTGAAAATGATACAAAACGATCTCTTATACAATAAGATTGAGTGTTACAATATAGCAGTACAAAGAAGACTAAACATCAAAAAGATCCCTTGTTGACTAAGAGCAGTGGTGTTATTGAGGTCTTTTTATTTATGTCCAGAAATTTATCTCCAGGCATGTGAAAATGATACAAAACGCTCTCTTATACAATAAGATTGAGTGTTACAATATAGCAGTACAAAGAAGACTAAACATCAAAAGAGCTAAGAAGACTAAACATAAAAAAAGAGCCCTTGTTGACTAAGAGCAATCTTCTTCTTGAGGTCTGGTGGCAGCAGAATCCTCCGATTCCAACTGACCCTCCAAAGTGTCGGGATACGATCTTTCGTTGATGAACATCTCTTCACCAGAAGGTTATCCAGTGAGCATGGAGTTTCCTCGATGTCACTTCTGGGGTAAGAGAGGAGGTTGTGAGACCTCACAAGGTATGCTACCCAGCACTATATCCACCACATCCCCCGCCGCCATACCCACTCTGACCATCCGTTATCAGCAAGCTTGACTGGTGCATCAAGTCAGAGCAGATCTCGGTGAGGTTTAAGTCCTCGTCAGGGATCATGACTTATTCTTTTGCGCACGACGAGGACCATGACTTATTCTCTTGCGGACGATGAGGTCTATGACTCCTTCCCTTGTGGACGAACATCGATCAAGTTCGTCCATAGGGTCATCTTCATCCATGGAGGCAGGCCCCTATTAGAGACTCTGAAGAAGGCGAAAATTCTCAGAGCAATTGCTCTCGAATGATGACAGTCTAATTATGGGCTGTTAAAGGGAGAGGGTAAGACCTATTTATAGGCAGCCCATAATAACTATAATTAATGGTTCATTAATCAGAATCGTCGGCATTAATGGTCTCCAACCGCCAGCGCCGGTTTGACATTAAAAGACATTAACGCCTAAACCCAATGAAGAGCCGACGCGTGGACAACCGCTTCGGGAAACAACGAATGGTGCGGGTTCGTCAACGTAGACTTGACGTTAAAAGATCTCATAAAATCTTTATGACAGGTCCCGTCTCACGGAGTGACTCCAAGTCGCATCAGACAACAGACAACTTTTCATTTTTCATTTAGATTCAAAAAATGACTTAATCCAAAACAACACTTAATAAAACAACACTTACTTAACGTACTACGACCAAAGTCGCAGTCCATGTAATGCAACCCTAGATTGCAGTTGCTGGCCATCTTTATCAATAACAACACTGCGACCTTGGTCGCATTTAACCATGTACACTGCGACCAAAGACTTTGACTAAGGTCGCAGTTTAAATGTACAATGCGACCAAAGACTCTGACTACATTATATACAAAAAAATTAAACTATAAAGTAGAATTTTATCGCAGGCTGAAAAAATTGATCTGAAAAGATTTTATATTTTCAAAAAAATTTTTATCGCAGGCTGAAAAGGAGAAACTAGATCTTTCAAAAAAGAGGTAAAGAAATAGGGCGAAAAGTAATTTATATCCTATAAAGAGCGGCAAAATAAAAGGGGGGAAAATAATAATAAACAATAAGGAAAAGTTATCGAAAGGGGTATTTGGTAATTTAACTTCTTCCTAAAAGCGGGCCGCAAGTCAGTGAGGTGACAAATTGAGCCACGTCACCTCAGGCTGAGAGAGTACTCTCAGCCCGCGGGCTGATATACATTTTTCTCATATATATATATATATCAGAATAGAATGTAAGCCAGGTATGGATTAGAGTTATCAGAATAGCCAAAACACAGCCGGATAGACTCTGCATCAGATCTAAATTCGTTCACAAAATTTGTGGTAGGCTAGAAGAGAACCGAACAGTGTAACCAAGCTGTGAGTTGAAATAACCATTTGAAAATATTAGATGTGTCATGAAAATCACATCTTTTCGAAATAGTTAGATATCCTTGTAACAATATCATAAATCAACATGATAAATCATCAAACTCTCATCTCTGTTCTTATAGTGCAATATTTCATGTATTCATGTGATAATCATAATAATTTTCTAAAAAAATATAATTCTCAAAGTAGAAAAGGGAATTGCTACTTACATCAAAAGTCGAATATAAAATTCTCACTAAAAGCAAGTTGGATTGTGTTCATACTCTTAGAACATATACAAATTTATTGATATTGTTGTAGCAGTGAGCTTCTAATAAAAGAGAAGACAAGTACAAAGAGAGAGAAACAAATAGCAAGCACAAACTAATAGGGCCAAAGATGAAAGCACACAAGTATTTAACGTGGTTCGGTCAATATAACCTACGTCCATAAGAGAAGACAATAAGAGAAATTCACTAATCAAAATAAGAGAATAGAGAGAGATTATAACTCTAAACTCACTCAAACCTACTAAACCCAATTTACAAATAGACTTTTAAATAAAGAAGAGAAGTGAAAGAGTGTGTACAAAAGCCTTTGCTTACTCTCTTCTTCACTTGCATTTTCACCTCTTGTATCCATTCCTTTATATAGGCAAGAGAGACCCATGCATGGATTATGCATCCAACACCCATTAGCGTATCCTTTTACAAGTCAACAATTGGGGCATTAGAGTGGCTGAAATAACTTTCTAGGGTGGTTGAATTAACATCTTAAGGTGGCTAAGGAATAATGTGTTTAACTAGGGTGGCTCCATGATGAAATAATAAACAAAGGCTGCAAGTGGGTGTATATCAAGTCAACATTTACAATTCTCCACCTTGACTTTAATACATAATAAATTTCTCCTCATTAGCTCAAACTTCATTGAGCATCCTTTGGATTTTCACTATCTTCTCTAGCATGACGGGCTCAACCTTCGCCACTTTGAACACCAAGGATAATTTCTCGAATAAATAATATCTGACATTAATGTTATGATTCTCTTATAATACATCTGTATAACACTATGGCTATGACAACACACTGTAGTTACATCTTGGTGTTTGAGATCTTTAACCATACCTCTTAACCAAATAGCTTATTTTAGTGCCTTTTGTAACTGCCAAATGCTCTGCCTTTGTAGTAGATAAAATAACTATCAACTGTAAAGTTGCCTTCTAACTAATGACCAACCTGAAAGAGTGAAAATGTAATCTGTGAGAGATCTCCTTTTATTCAGATCGCCCGCAAAATCTGAATCGGAATATCCAACAATTTTGCGACAGAATTAGTTTCCATGCCAAAACACAAACCAAAATTAATAGATTCTTTTAAAAATCACAAAATTCATTTACTGTCTGCCTATCACAAAATTCATCTCACAAAATTAAATATCCTTTTAAAAGAAGGTTGATTGATTCTCAAGTTAACTCAATATCATTGTGTGAATATTATATGCTTATAGTGTAGTGTAAATATAACATGTCTCAGGTCACAGGTAAGAACTAGATCTTTCTTGTGAAAAGCGAAAATCGAATGTCAAAAGTTGCAAGTCGAACCTTGCTCTGATATTAAGAAAATTCTGTCACGTTCTGCTTCCCAAAATGTTGCAGAAACGGAGACGTGACGAGAGTCGGCGACGCATATATGCGAGGAGAATACCCCATGTATACATGTCAATCTTATGTGATCTAAACAAGTTATATAAATCAACTATGAAAGCAATAAAATCACTGCAACATGACATATAAGTTTCTACACAATGATATATTCTACGATGAATAGTCAAATAGAATAAATGCTGAGTCCATTTGTAGAGAGTCAAAAGAATCAATAAGAATAAGAGGAAAATACGATTAATACCAAGACCAGATGATCAAGAAGAGAAACTCCGAACTCCTATCGTTGGCCCACAAGCTCCCCGTATTAAGTACAATCTTGGTCAACAGAATAAGCTAATCCCGAGATCTGGACATGCAAATCTAGAAAAATCAGAAAACTCCCGGCGAGTGTGTAGAATGAAGGAAAGTGCACATGTACAAATAATAATATTATATAAATAACCAATACAATGTATACTGTCATGTCCATGTGATCATGCGTATGATCTAAATAGTTCATTAAAGAATGATAATCCGTATTGTAACAATCATTACAATAACCATTGTGGCTATAAGAGTGTAATAACAAGAAATATACGAATGACGGATAATAACCATTTGTAATTATCTAATGTGTCAAAGTGTTTATCATATCATATATGTACATATAACAAGGGAGCACACATCAATCTACGATGCAATATGTAAAGTCCATTTTTGTTGTTAATTATGTTAGCGAACTCCAATTATCACATGCAGTAAATGTACCCACCCCAGACTACACCCACTATACATTCCAATTGGGGTCCTATTTTATTGAAACTAATTGGTGGATACACCTACTTTCATCTCTTTTATTTCCCCTCGTTTCCATTGCTTTCGCTCGCCCACCATCTGCTTGCTATTATGTGTCCTTGGATGTTTAATGCAGCTGATAATTCCTCATGCTTTTAGTTAGCGTTAGATTACAATCAACAGATATGATAGACTTGTCTTCTGTGGAAAATACTAATAGCTTTGGTTTGACTTATTTCCAAAAGCTTTCTTATTTTAGCTGAAATCATGGATATTTTGTTGGTGCTTTCAAGTTTGGTGGAGTCTAATGCTATATGATCTAGGTTAGGTATGCAATGGTGTCTAGATCTGCGGTGCACATATGAACGTTTTAAGACTTATTAGAAATAAGTACTTAGCTCTAATGCCATGAAATTGAACAAGTGCTGGACACCTGGATGATAAGGCATCTGCAGTTTCAAATGCTCAGCATATTAGTAAGATTCTACAGTTTAGCATAAATATTGCATCAGATTGAATGACCATACTTGGAAATTGCATTATAAATTCAAATTGGCTATAATGTTTGGCCTGGAGCAACCTCTAATGTTGGGTCTTTTTTTGTTCCTTATTGAAATTTTTTAAACAATACTCGAAATTTAGTTTCTATATTATATCATGTCCAAACGGCCCAACATGGGGCCCATCATGTCAATTTCATTTCACAGATTTCAAGTTAGATAGAAAAAGCTGGACCTATAATAGATTATGACACTACAAAGGGGCACATTACTTGTAGTGTAGATTATTGATTATTTTCAAAATTTTTAAATGGGTAAATGGGTGTCTGCATAGAATATGGTAGAAAGGTGGATTAATTTGAAATGGAAGATTTCAAAATAAAATCATCTTATCTACGACAAATTTCAAGTAGGTAAAATTGCTGCATTTCTCAGGTAAAAAAGTCTCTTGTTATAATTGCTATAAATTTGTTTATTTCATGTGAAGTTAGAATGTTGTCAGAGCCATGATGCATATAAAACCATTTATTTTAGTTAAAGCTGTAGAGAGATGTGCATATATCTGCAGTAGCATGTCTGGAGAACTGTGAATTCAGATATTAATATTATGCTGACAAAATTTTAATCATCGCGATCACTGCAGCTATTTCTTTCTTTCTTTTTTTTTTTTTTTTTTTTTTGGGGGGTGGGGGGGGGTGGGGGGGTGGGGGGACGAAAAGAGGTTGGCAGAAACAGCAGCTCTTTACCTACTTAGTGGAAAGTTTTTTTTTTTTTTTTTCCTTTTTCTTTTTTTTAACACTTGCATTTTGCATTCGTGAGCTTTATATACCACCACCGAGGTACAGATATTTCTCATTATTATTCATTTTGTTCATGTGGCGACATAGGCAATTTGAATAGTTAGCTGATATTTCATCTCTTTCTTGCTATAAGCCATAAACAATCATAGCCTACAATGTTGTTCACGCTTGAATTTCACTTATCACACTGCATATATCTTCTTGCCTGCTTATTTTTGAATTTTGTTATCATTTTCCCTTTTGTTTGATTGACATTTAGTTAAAATAATATTGAGAAAGTATTGTTTATAGTTTCAGTATTATTGAACCCAGTTTATGTTTCTTGTAATCCACGTAATATTTGTTCAGGTTGCCGTGTTTTATTTCCATGATCATTTTACCTGGTTAAAGGGAGTTGGACTTCTCACAATTACGGTTGGCGTTAGTTTATTCAACTGGTACAAGTAAGTAGCAGTTTTTCTTTTAATTCTAAGGGTAAATTCATATTATTGGATATTTTTCGTGCTTGATGAAGACCCTGAGGAAACCAACTGAAGTACCTGGTTTTTTCCGTATCGATTTTCTGTGTTTTCCTATTTTTTTCATGCTGTGCATATGGTTTCTAAAAGAAGCTAATGTTAGATATAATAGGTATATTACATTAGAGAAATAGTATTTGGTGTAATTAGAGTTCTAGTAGTATTTGGAGTCATAGTTACAATAGGATCTGATCTTGTATGGTCTATACAAGAAGACACATTCTCATAGATTTATGTAACTTGTATTTTGTAGTTCTTTTGGATATCAAAGATATAGTTCTTTAGAGTCAATGAAGATTTACTTTTGTAAATCTAACACTGTATAGAGTCTTAAGGTTTTTATTCAAATCTCCACCACTGCACATCATGCCCTCGCCATCTTTCTTCTAGGATGAAGACGAATTGCCAAAAAAAGTTTTTGTAGTTCTTCTGAATATCAATAAAGATGTAGTTCATAGTCTACTTCTGTAAATCTAACAGCTAATAGTGACAACATCTTTTGCTTTAGTGTTTGAATTTTATCTTTATTTGTGTGAATATGGCAATAGGATTTTACTTGTTTCCCAATTTTAAGATACTTTTATCCATAGAACTTGAATTACAAATCTAGCAATACATAGCTTATACCTTTATTTTTATTTGCTTGCTGTTCTGACATTTAATCTGATATTTCATAGTAATGTTAAAGACTGATTTTTGTCTCGTTAGCTCATTTGGCACTGGTTTGCTTTGATCCATCAACAGTGATACAATTCCTTATAAGGGTTATTTAAACTTACTCATTACTTGATGGCCATTAAGCCTTTGGAAAAGTCTGCCACCTTAAGCAAAATATTAATTTGAAAAATAAAATTAAAATACTGAATATTAAGGCTATTTTTAGCATGTTCTTTTATAAAAAGAATCTGAAACTTGAAATTTATAATCCTTGTGATTGAGTTGAAGAGGTCATCTTGGGAAATAGGATAGTACTTGAAACTGTGGAATAAGCAGCTCTCTGCTACACAAAAATGGCCTCGTGCTGCCAGATATGGGCCCACCCAAACTGTATATGTGGCAGCGTAGTTTAAAAGTTACTAAATCATGTATTACTAAAAGGAAGTGCATTTGTGTATCAACCACTTCTGATAGAGAAATTCGTGCAAGATTATGAATTGCAAAGAACATCATATGGGCAACTTAAGTATTTATATGATGTTTCGCTTGGATGAAGTATTACTATAAATCACGATATTTAGATGCTTTTTGAGAAATAGAAGTATTTTCTCATAAAGTTTTTTATATTCATTCCATATAGATCTGACCATCTTTTAGGTTGGCTATCGACTTCCTAATGCAACTCCCTTTATCTTGGCTTAGGCCAGGCAGTGGAAGAATAAGACATTAAGTGCATCACTGGAGGAATTCATAGGGTTTCAGATATACCCCTGAAACCTTATTCTATCCCCCACCCAAATGTCTATTTAGTTTACCGCCTCAAATTCAAAGTTATTTAAAATTTTTCCAATCTAAGCTATATGCAGAGAAATTAAAATTTTATACATGGACATCTTTCTGTTAGTATTTGGTTGGTATCCTCTCCATATTATTGGAAAAATAAGGAAATTCACTATTATTAAATTGAAGTTATCCAAGTACAGTGAAAAGTCTAGAAACAGTAGGGCCATTACATATTGGTTCTTTTTAAATAAAATTGAATCAAATCCTTTATTTCGGGTAGGTTTTGCCTGTTGTCTTGCTATTGAGGAGCCTCCTATAAGCTCCTCTATTTCTTTAGGAGTTTTAGCATGGCTGGCAGGGTTATGTTTTAAGTTTATATACCAAAAGTGCTACTTAGGTAAATGATGTTTTCTTACAGTGCCATACTGGTTCTTTTAAATAAGATTTCATGTCAAATCCTTTATTTGGGGTTGTTTTTTCCTGTTGGCTTGCTATTGTGGAGCCCCCCATAAGCTCCTGAATTTATTGAGGAGTTTTTTCAGATGAATTTGTGTAGTATATTAGCATGGCTGGCAAGTTTATGTTTTAAGTTTACATGCCAAAGTGCTACCGAGGTAAATAATGTTTTCTTACAGTGCATAGTGTCTTGTTATCCTTTGCTTACCGGGAAGGGGCATAAGCTAGTTAACTACAGATGGCAAAGTTTCTATAAGCTTTACTTCTAAAAAGCGACAACTAACAGGACGGAGATTTATTGTGATACCAGAAGATTCTTTAATTTGTGGTCCATGCTGATTCAGATTACTATTTACTGAAACTTCTATTTTGGATATTCAGAATCCTTGAGAATCTTGAAAATTTGTCTTTTTTTAGTACTTTATAGAAAGTATGCCCTTGGCAGCATCCGTAAATATTGAAATTGTACCCATCCTGCATAAAGAGGAAAGTGACGGTAGAAGATAATAGGGTTCTGAATAGTATGGTATGCAATGTAGTATGAGGTTTGCATGGTTTGTATTCAGTAATTCTCTGAAAATATTTCATTTTTTAATTCACAATTAATTTTTGAATATAGTCGCTTATGTTTTAGCTCTGACATCATTTCAGGTACCAAAAATTTAAGAAGGGACAACCGAATGAGAATGGAGAACAGATGTCTCCCACTGCTAATGTAACTTCAAAATATGTTATTCTTGATGAGATAGACTTCCAAGATGATGACAACTGATTCATACTTACCCACGGTACATATTTAATAACTAACTGTAAGTTCGCCACTTCCTTATCTCTCTCAAAAGCATTTTTTGGACAGTTTTTAAATATTCATCTTGATCATCAAATTCGAAATAATTTATGTTTGTTTGATTTAGCATTAGGATGTCCCCAAAATTTCTTGTACAGTCTATGCAAAGTAAAAGGTTTGCGTTAAAAAAAAAGAACTTTAATTTTGAGTTGTCCTTGGATTCTATATATTCAGATTATGATTCCAAGTGTTCATAATCATTATCCTTATGCAAAGATTATAATAGATGGGGCCAACCCTACCCCCCCAAGTTGAGGTACGAGAGTGGTCTGGAACTTGTGCAAGTCTGATCACTTCGGTTTTGATTTTAACCTATCAGAACTCGAACCCGAACATGATAAACCTGAAACCGAACTGAACAAAAACCCATCTAAATCAGCCCTAATTGTGATACACATATACTTATGTTTGAACATGTAATTTATTGATTTACAAATGGTTATGAGTGACTGAGCGAACCAGCGCAAGCGCGTCGAGCGCCCGCATACAAAGATATACTATTCATACACATAATGGAAGTGGCAGGGGGTCAAGGGGGGTCACATGACCGCCCCCGCCCCATGAAGCTGAAAGCCCCCAAAATTGCCCTCACCCATCTATCCTCTCTCATGTCTCTCCTGTCTAGCCCGCAAGTTGTCCCCTTCCAATCTCTCATCTCTTATCTCGCTTAGTGGACCCACGCCCCAATCAACACACCTACCATTTCCACCCCCAATAAATTTCCTCTCTCCCCCCTCCCTGTCACGCCCCTAGACCAAACTTAAATAATGGGGCCTAATGATAGTCAGCCACAACTTTCCTAACAAGAGAATTGTGGAGCGTGAAGCCTAACATAATTTCTGCTCGAATTTACCAAAATATAGCACCTATAGCATAATAGCCACTGTTCTCCAAATCATATAAGAGGATACATTCACGAGTTCTAGAGATGACTCCAAATATCATTACATCAATTCTAACAATCACACTCATCAGATACTTTTAAGTCTGATTCGAGTTCCAAATGATAGCATACATACTAAGCCTAATACTAATTAGATACCTACCACGAGTTGCCCTTGAAAATCTCCACGAGCTCTTCATTCACAAAATCTTTAAAGCGAACTATTTACAACCTGGAAGAGACAAATCTAAAAAATTATCGGGGTGACTTAACGCTCAGCAGGTGAATGAACTGTGTGATAAGGTTTATGCTCAAATGACATGCAACGAAACCTATAATGGTAGCATGACAGAAACAAAGAATTTTAATAATCGAATAGTGCACAAATGGAACAAGTCTTTACTTTTAAACAATGATAACTCTGTGGAATTATGTGTAGGCCATGTCTTAATGCGGTCAACACTTTATACCCCGGCTGACTTGAGTCTCACCACTATCATCGGCCGTGGCCAACAGATTAAACATCCTTATGGAGGAGACACATTAAGATCTGACATGACTTACTTAATTCTGACGTATATACTGGTATATCTGACTAAGATGCATGCAATAATGGGCTCATTCATAATTACAAAAGTGTCCAAACACGTTTTCATCATGTTACAACCATGCATATCAATGCATTAATAACCAATAATCTCGCCCATACATGTGTATCTTAGTCTATCACTACATGAGATAATCATGAACTGTGTCCAAAGATCCAACATGCCATGCACGTGTGTCATTTTCATAGATAATCGATTCTCAACATGCATGAAGTTTATTCATAAATTAAATGCGAAAGAATACTATTCAAGATTTACAAACACAATTATTCGACACGAGTCAATAAATACATGCTACAAATATGCATAGAAATCTTCATGTCCAAAATGCACTTGAACTTGTAATGTAACATAAACTTTATGTGTAAATTTCATAAACTTTTTGTCATGAGTTCATCACTTACCAATGTGGTCACAAAATAATCTTCAACTCCTATTAGAAGTTCCTAGTAACAAAATCTTATAGCCTAATAGCAAGCTCTATTTGGCCATTTAGGCTATAAGCCCCTAGATAAATGTCTAAAATATACTTCAAATGATCTCTATTATTTTTAGATATTTTTATAGAATTTTTACAACAAGTTTAGAGTAAAAAAGGGTCTTTATGTAAATTTCACAAATTTTAGGGGCCTTCCTGCGAATGTTAAAACACTGACCCAACATGATATAAGGGACAAGATCTGCAAATTTACACATCTCAGGGGTTATTTAGCAAAACTACAATAAATCCGGTGGGTCCATGGGTTAATAGCAATTCTGAAAGTATTTTGGGCTTAAAAATAAACTTTTAGACATCCAGGGGCTAAAAACAGTTTTGCCTTTTCTTCCCCCTTTCTTCTCCATTGACATCAGCAGCCCACACCCATTACTGTGTGGGTTTGGGGCGACAGCAACAATCTCCGTGGCCACGTCCGGCCGGGGAGGGTTCCGGCAACCGGCCGCCAACTCCGGTGTATTCCAATACTCTAATTTCAAGAAATAGCCTTAATTAACATATCCTTATGTATCATCTGTTGGGGAAGAATGCCTTGCTTCCAACTTTCCCTTGCAAGGATACAGCAACAAATTGATTAAATTTTTCCGGTGTTTTTCTCATCGTCTATGAAGAATAGCCATGACATCACCAAAAGGATTGACCTTAGCACTCACTTTGGAATCTCTCGCCATTCTTTCCATGCCAACCAAGCATTGAAGCAAGTTTACATGTGTTCGGACGATTTCATGTTTAAATTGCATCTCTCGGAAGACAGCACGCCTCTCCTGCTCAGAGCTTGTGCACATGGGATCATGTCCGTGGCCAACACCAACAGAATTGGTGAACCCTAGGAGATGCCTTCAATTGCCATTGTCATTTGATTCTACCACTGCTGGCCCCATCACCTAAGGGAAGTTCCTTGTGCTATGCCACTTTTATCCTGCTGAACTCGCAAAGCTAATTGCTTGTTGAACCATAGCCGAACAACTAAGTCATCCTAAGTATGAGGCTCTTAGAGGCAATTGCTAACATTTGCCTCAGGTGGCATATCATCTATATTGATGAAAGTCACCAACTTGCTAGCATAACATGGTTGACTCATCACTCATCCATCACACTGCTCATGCTCTTTCACTGATCAGCAGTTTTAGGTTGTTATTTTCTACCTCATAATGCACCCAAACCAACTTAATGATTGGAGAGGCTGAAGCTAGAAGTGTAAGCTGCATAAGAGTCCAAGCTAAGGATGAGAAAATACCTGTATGAAATAAACTAGGTCCATGTTGAGTTTGGCTGGTAGACTACTCTTGCTATGTCTTTTGCAAGCACGATCTTTCGAAGAGCCTCAAGGTTTTGAAACCTGAATTGCCATTCTTGTATTATTCAACAAACATTCCGAGAAACCTGGTGGATGCCTCTCTCACCATCACCACTCCACAAAAGTCCATGAACACCTTCTCAATCTTCTCAAGGACTGAAAATTGGAATCCAGTAATATGTCATAAGGTAGATAGCATGGCTAGGATTGAAAAATTGATTAAAACCATATTTTTTCTACAATAGAAAGGAAATTCAAGAGAAAACTACACACCTTCACATATACCCCGAGAACAGATCCCCAAAATTATGTAGCCTTTTCCCCTATCAGAGTACCAAGATTACTTCCGTACGTGTGACTTTGAGATCTCAATAAGTTCCTAATTGATCTCTTCACTTTCCTTCTGACCCACAACGAGAATCTAACTGATGACTTGACTGCACTGGCATTTTGACCCAAGAGATTACAATACTTCTATACAATATCCTTGATCACATTGCAGTCACCCCGTCTTACTTTAGTGAAATAAAGAAATCATCAGCAACAAAAAAGGTTAAGAACCTAGATTGGGTGATATTTTCGAGAAAGCTCCCATTTCCAAATGACCATTGAGCAAGAGTAAAAGAACTTGAAAACATAAAATAAATATATATAGTGACGATGGAGCACTAGAAGGTTCCCATAGTCGACGAGAACTGAGTAACATGGGTGCTATTCATCAACACTTCAAAAGGTTTAGTGATGCAACCTTGCACCATCTCCTCTAGCGCTTATGAAACCCAGTTCTGTGATAACTGCTTCTGTAAAAACTTGAATTCAGTCTCTCATATGCTGCAAGTTAAGCTGGGCCAGACCAGTGACAGATGGATGATTTTCTCTCAGTGGGAGCGCAATAGAAATACACACATGCACGCGCGCGCACACACAAATTTCAAAAATTAGCCTATAATGATTTCTAAACAAGCTTGAAGTTGGATTAACAACAACTAGACATAAGATCATATATACAAGCATAGTTACATGTATGCTTCCATAAAAAATTCAAACAAAAACTGTATATATCAATACTATATTATTCCTCTGCGACACATCATAATCCAGAAGCACTTCATGATGACCTCATTATCAATGATATTAGACACATCCACCTCAATGTATGTAACTAAACAACAATTTATCATATCATCTTCCATTTGATTATGCAACTTATTCTTTACGATATTCATTAATGAGAATGCCCTCTTCGCAATTGCAGGTGCAACAAGGAGCAACGATGCCAGTTTAATGAGAAAATACACTAAGGATAGATAGTGTCTTTTCGAGCTCAATCAATTTCTTAGAGATATCACCAACTCTCATCACTTGAAAATCTTTTCACTAGTGCAGATGTCTAAAATATACATATCAAGCTGACTGTTGAGTGCTTATGTTCACTGGAGAGCAGTGAGATGGATAAAACTCTACAAGACATCAACTTTTTTAATCAAAAGCAATGAATCAGTTACTTGGATCAAGAGATGTTACACACCGAAGTAAACTCGGTATTCTACAACTCATTCAGCTGCCAATTAATCACGGTATTGAATATTTCAATTAAAAATGATACATGTTTATAGTTTCTTCCTTCTTCCCTATCATCCTTGTGATATGAACGTATCCTCCATATTTGGACTTTCAATACTTTGCTTGCTACAAAATGAAGAATCTTCAATAATTTGCTTGCTACAAAATGAAGAAACGTTTTTTTATAAATAATTCCCATTCATTATCTCTCAAGTTATACAAATGTTGCTCAAATAATCTCACTAATGTTATTGCATTTATAATATCCTGATGTTTTTGGAATGCCTGTGAGAGTTCATGTTTCCTTTCTCAGATAGTTTTCATTAGATGTAAAAGAATTGCAGACTCAAAAATTCTTATGGAACTTAAAGGGCTAGTGTATCACCTCCTTGCTCTGAATTCGATCCACCCATTCTAACAATCTCAAGGACTTCAATCATGGTTAAGCACATGTGAATTAAATTCAATTCAGCACCAAAACAAAGCCCTAATGTGTGTCCCTGGCCCTCTTGATTCTAGTTTCTTGATTTAAACTACTAGTGAGTTAACCACATTTAAGCTCCTTGGTAACTTGCTAACTTCTTTTCCTTAGAATGTCCCGACACTTGCAAGAAATCCTAACAACATTTGTTATTTTTGCAACCAAATTAAATTGTAAGGCAACGTGAGAATGATCTTTGTAATCACTACAAGTGTCAACTGAAGCTGATGAGAGAAAAAATGATTATGAAAAACACAATGATTATCTTTTATAATCAAATTGTTTAGGCTACTAAATTCACTATCTCATATTGCTTGCCCCATCTTACCCTTCCCCGTGTAAGCTTGATATGTTCAAATTATACTTTGAGAAAAGTGAATCAATTGTTGTCTTAACTTATAAAGGAGTGGTCCTTAACATGAACAATAGTAAGAGGGGTTCAGTCACTTGTCCTCTTTTGTCTAAGAATTCAAATACAAACAATTAATGTATAAAACCATGATTGTACTTAGTCTTAGCATCATCCAATTATATTATTGATAGCAACATTAGTCTGTTGCTTTTGTTCATCAATACTTCATAATGTCTCATGACATATTATGTGAACTATTTTGATATCTAACATGAACTCAAAGTCTCTTCTCTTTCCAAGTTAAAAACCCTTCAGTTAGTTAAATAAGTATTGTTGCCTCCTTAATCTCCATTATTGATTTAATTAGATAGCAACACAAGCAAAGTGCTTAATCCTTTGCTATTATATACTTCAACCAATATTTATATTCATTAAACATAAAAAAAACCAAAACAACACGTCTCATTCCCAAATTGTTTAAAGGGAAACTCATGAATGCGAGGCTGGCAATGACATTTTTGTAAATAGGCTCTTTGAACTAACTCATGATAGTTAGAATTATACTTTGTAAATTTAGGTTGCAATTCATGTTTGGTAAAGAAATTATTTGGATCAAACTTTATACTGACTTCTTTTAATATTATTGATTAATATTTCAATCACTAGTTTCAACAGGAGATAATTCTTCAATCTTGATGTCTTTTTGAAATATTTTTCTACATGAAATATAACCATTAGTGAATCATTTATAAATAAATTTCATAATTAAGATAAGTAAACAGATTCAAATAAAATTTTCTTATACTAGGGACATATGCAGCGCATACAAGTTCAATTTTGTGTTAAAATATTAAATTTTCACGCAACAAAATGAATAAGTTTTGTATAAAGTATCGTTTATATACAACTTGTGTGTTCTAAGTATTTCTTATTACAACAATACATAAATAATTATTTCTCAAATTACTAAAGTAATTTCTTTCCTCTTCACACAAGATTAACATGCAAAACAACATTTTATAATGAAAAATTTGAAGAGTAGTTGAAGTATTCAATGATGGATTAATTAGTGGTTGCTTATGCACATAGAGAATAAAGGGATTAATATATTAACAATAATTGAGATGTTTTATTAATTTTTTTCTTTATCTTTGATTAGAAATTTTTTTTGCTTGATTATTTGGTGGTTATTTGGTTTTTCTTTTAGCATAAGAACACTTAACTACTAGAAATATATTAATTCTTTTATTCTCTATATGCATAAGGAACCTCTAATTAACATCTTGAGTACTTTATATAGTCTTGAAAATTTTGATTATGAAATGTGTTTGGCATGTTGGTCTTGTGTGAAAAGTAAAGAAATTCTATAAAATCTGGTTATTTAAGTAATTTGAGAAATAATTATCTATGCATTGTTGTTATTAGAAATCCTTAAAGAACCCAACTTGTCAATGTACAACACACTATGCAAAAAAAAACTTCATTTCTAGTGCGTGAGAATTTAAGGTTTTGCAACAAAATTGAACTATAATAAGTGTTGCATATATTGCTAGTCTTGGAAAATTTTATTTGATGTGAATATTTGTAGTTTATTTATCTAATGTTTTATGAAATTTATTTATAAATAATTCACTAGTGCTTATGTTTCATTATATGTGGAAATATATTTCAAAAGAACATCAAGACTATAGAATCATCTCATGGTGGAACCAGTGACTGTGGTATTGTTCAACAATCTTAAGAATAAAGTCTGCATAAAGCTTGATCAAAATAATTTCATTCTTGATCCTGGTATTACGACCTAAATTTTCAAATGATTCTAATGATGAGTAGTTAGTTTGATGAGCCTATTTATAGAAAAGTTCTTATGAGCCTTGGTTTCCCTTAACCATTGGGAGATGATACTTCTCATTTTTCCCCTTCATGGTCTGATGAACATAAATACTGGTTGGAGTATAGTATAGCAAATGATCAAGAATTTTTTTTGTTATATATAACCAATAACAGAGACAACGGAGTGACAATACTTTTGTGATTGAACAGTTTCAAATTGAAAAAGCAGAGACTTTGTGTTCCTCTCACAGGTCATAGTAGTTCATATAATGATGTTGTAAGAAAGTAAAAAACTTTGATTAACCAAAGCAACATATTGATGTTGCTATCAATAGAATAATTGGATGATGTTAAAACTAAATAATGGACATGATTAGATGCATCAATTGCTTGCTTTCAGTTTCTTTTGCATCAAGGATTGACATTTCATGGTCGGAATGAATTAGAAGAGTTTACAAATAAAGTACTTGAACTTTTAAAGTTTCTTGACTCCATGATGGATGTATTAGAAATTTTGTTAATGCACTAGGGAATGACAAGTTGACATCATCGAGAGTTCAAAAGAAAATTATCCTCCTACGGGAACATCCAAATCTATCATTTGAGATTTTGAAAATAAATTATTTTCTATTTTCAGTTGATGAGTCACATGATGTGTCAGTTAAACAACAAATGTTCCGTGATATATCGACCAGTGGACAAGTGATTCAACATTTTTTTTGCTATCGTTAATGTTAAGAAATACTAATTTACTACTTAAGGGAGTAATTGGTTCGCGTGCTTCTAAGCGTGGTTTGTGCATATCAAGCTTGCAAAGGTAATAGTATGATAGGGTAAGCAATATGAGAGGTGAATTTATTAGCCTAAACAGTTTGATTATAAAAGAGAATCTTTATGTTTTTTATATTGGTATGAATGTTTGTAGTTGTTTATTTTCCTAATGTTTTATGAATTTATTTACAGATAATTTACTAGTAATTGTGTTTCATTATATGTGGAAATATATTTCAAAAGTACATCAAGATTATAGAATCATCTCATGGTGAAACTAGTGATTGTGATATTGTTCAACAATCTTAAGAATAAGTCCGCATAAAGCTTCATCTAAATAATTCCATTCTTGATCCTGGTTTTTCAACCTAAATTTTCAAAATGATTCTAATGATCAGTAGTTAGTTTGATGAGCCTATTTATAGAAAAGTTCTTATGAGCATTGCAGTCATGAGTTTCCTTTCAGCCAATTTGGAGATAATACTTCTCATTTTTTCTCTTGATTTGATGAACATAAATATTTGTTGGAGCATAGCATAGCAAGTGATCGAGCATTTTGCTTGTGTTATATATATAAAACCAATAATGGAGACAAATAAGCGACAATACTTTTGTGATTGAACAATTGCAAATTGAAAAGAGAAGTCGAGACCAGTGTTTAAAATAACGATAACGTAGCAATAATATTTTTCTTTTATTATGTTAACATATGTTATAACGTAACGCATAACATAGGTTACGTAATTTAATATTTCTTAATAAAAATAAATATAATATACTATATTTAAATATTTTTATAAATAGACAAATATTTTTAGAATATTTAAAAAAATCAAAACAATATATAACACATCTAACAAGTCTCACAATAATTTTTAACGAGCATCGAGAAACTGAGGTGCTCCGATGTCATGTGGTTTCTCGTCAATTGAATAGAGATCGACGACGAGTTTCTCGTCAATTGAAGAGTCATGCAGTTCTTCAATTTTTTAGAGCGTTACGATGGCGAGTTTCTTGTCAATTAAAGAGGAAATTAGCGTGCTTCGATGCTCGCCAATGAGAGATGCAATTGAAGAGAAACTGCAGAGAGCAGAGGAACTGCACGAGAGTCGTCGATTGCAGAAAGGGGAGGAATTGGGGTGCTTCGATGCTTCGCTCGTCATCGCCAATTTAGGGTTTCATGTTGATTTGGTCTGGAGAGAGAATTGCTTCGTTGTTTTAATTTAGCAACTCGTGTAAATAACGTGAGTTAAAAACATTACGTTATTTTCAGAACATAGTGTTCATAATACTCCAAAAAATTCTTGTTACTGGGGACTACGTTTTTGCGAGTGTTATTGATGTAATACGGGAAGGGGAAAGAAAGAGAAGAAATTAGAATTTTGAGGGGATAAAAATGAATTCAGGTTTCAACACCTGGAGATCTCTCTCTCATTCTGCACATCACCATGCAAAAATTAAATTTGTAAAGCAAATCACCATGCTCCAATAAAAGGGTTTAATTTAATTTATCATTAATTAACTACAAGACTTAGTCTTATATAGGCTCTTATAAAGAAGACATCCCCATCATAACCGATATGAGGCTAAAAAATACCCTAAATAAAATAAAACAACTAAAAAGAGACTACTAAATAATAGTAAAAGTGATCTTCATCATTCTCTCCTACTTAGAAGCATTCATCAACGGTGAATGTAGTGGTAATAAGCAGCAAACACGATCGGGTAAAACTGTACATCTCACATCAATCAGGTCAAGGTGGTGGTTGGAGAAGCGGCACTGATGCATTATGCCCGAGCCATAATGGTGGAAGTGGAGCTGGCTTCTCTTACAGAGCGGTCGCAATTGGAGGCAGCTCGAGCAGGATAAACGCAGAAAAACAACTCCAATTAGCTCCTTTGAAAACTAACCCACATATCAGGATGCCAAACTCCTCTAAACTTGCCTCATTTAGAAAGATATGCAACGGGTCGTGCACGTCAGGCGGTCTCAGAAATAAAGAAACCCTCATGGTTGGCGAAGACGACAATAACTCCATGGTAGGCTCCGCTAGAAGATCGCATAAGTATCAAGAAGTGACTTTCATTTCTGACTCTGATACCAAACTGATGTAATACGGGAAGGGGGAAAAGAAGGAAGAAAGAAGAAATCAGGGTTTTGAGGGGGATAAAAATGAATTCGGACTTCAGCACTGGGGATCTCTCTCACACTCCGCACATCACCATGAAAAAATTAAATTTGTAAAGCAAATCACCATGCTCCAATAAAAAGGTTTAATTTAATTCTTTATAGTTTAAATAATTAACTACAAGACTTGGCCTTATATAGGCTCATACAAAGAAGACATCCCATCATAACTGATGTGGGACTAAAAAACACCATAAATAAAATAAAAGAACTTAAAAGAGACTACAAAATAATAGCTAGAGTGATCTCCATCAGTTCTATAACGATCTGGTGCCGTTAAGTTCTGTAACAGGTTATAATGAGTTACATAACAGGTTTTTTAATACATTGGTAGAGACTTTGAGTTCATGTCACAAGTTACAGTAGTTCGCATAATGATCCGTGAGAACATGTGAAACTTTGATTAACCAAAGCAACATATTGATGTTGCTATCAATAGAATAACTGGATGATGCTAAAACCAAATCATGGGCATGGTTAGATGCATCAGTTGCTTGTTTTAAGTTTCTTTTGCATCAAGGATTGACACTTTATGGTCAGAATGAATTAGAAGAATTCACAAATAAAGTATTTTTTGAACTTTTAAAGTTTTCTTGGCTCCCTGATGGATGTATTAAAAATTTGGCTAATGCACTAGGGAATGACAAGCTGATATCATTGAGAATTCAAAAGAAATTATTTATACTGATGCGTAAACAACCAAAGTTATCATTTGAGATTTTGGAAATGAATTATTCTTTATTTCTAGTTGATGAGTCACATGATATGTCAGTTAAAGAGCAAATTTTTCGTGGTATGTCGACAAGAAGACAAGTGATTCAACAATTTTTTTTGTTTATTGTTAATGTAAGAACTACTAATTTACAACTTAAGGGAGCAATTGATTCGCTTACTTCAAAGCGTGGTTTGTGCATATCAAGCTTACAAAGGTAAGAGTACGATGGAGCAACCAATATGAGAGGTGAATTTATTAGCCTAAGCAGTTTGATTATAAAAGAAATTCTTATGTTTTTTATATTCATTGCTTTGCTCATTAGTTTAGTTGACACTTGTAGCGGTTACATAAGGTTAAACTCACATTATCTTAATGTTTAATTTGGTGGCAAAAATAACAAATGTTGTTGGGGGCTCTTGCAAGTGTCAAGACACTCTTAAGAGAAAATAAAGTTGAAAGAGTTGCGGAGGAATTTGGATCTGGTGAACTCAATAATTGTAGAGCTTTAAATCAAGAAACTAACATAAAAGGGCTAGGGATACATTGGGGCTCTATATGGTGTTTTTTTTTTTTTGAAGTTAATTCACATGTTCTCATTTGTGATTGTTAGAACTAGTGGATCAAATTTGGAGCAAAGAGGTGCTGCACTAGCTCATTTGAGTTCTATACAAACTTTTCAGTTTGCATTTCTTCTGCATCTAATGAAAACTCTTAGAAAGGACAAATGAACTCACATAGGAATTACAAAGAAAATATAAAAACATTATAAATACAATGACATTAGTGAGATTATCTAAGTAGCAATTGTATGATTTTAGAAACAATGGATGAGATCATTTATATAAAAAAATTCAATATTTTGTTGCAAAAAAATATTGAACTCCAAATGTGGGGGGATAAGTTCATTGCACAAGAGTAATCACAACGTAGGGCGGAAAAACTACAAATATGCATCATTCCTGCATTGGAATATTTAATATCATGATTGATTGACAACTGAATGAGTTTGAATATCATTTTAATGATGCAATTAAGGAGTTAATTTTGTGTGTAACATCTACCAACTCACGTAATGAATTTGTCGCTTTCGATAAACAAAATTTGTAAGCTTTGCAGCGTTTTATCCATCCAACTTTTCTTATATTTTAGACCTGCGCTCAAGTTATGAGTTTTTGCAAGATATCTTTAAGAAATTAGTTGAGCTCAGAAAGACATTATGATCCTTTAGTGTATTTGTTCATAAAATTGGCATTGCTGCTATCTGTTGCAAGTGCAACTGTTGAAAGGACATTCTCATCAATGAATATTGTAAAACATCAGTTGCGTAATCAACTAGGAGATGATTGGATGAATGATTGCTTAGTTACACACATTAAGAGGGATTTGTTTTATACTATTGATAATGAGGCCTTCATGAAGAGCTTCCAGAATATGGCTCACAGCGGAATATCATAGCATGGTTGATACATAACTTTTATTTGAATTTTTGTATGGTAGCATATATGTAACTATGTTTCTTAATATGAAACTTGTGTATAGTTATTTCTAATCCAACTTCAAACTTTCTCTCATGGCCCAATTCTCTCTTGTGGAGTTTCTCTCCTCTTCTTTCGTCTTTATTTATTTATTTATTTATTTTTTTGAGAATTTTTAGTGTTTGAGAGAGTTTTGACGGTGTATTGGGTTTAGGTTTTTGAGAAGATTCTCCACATGTTGTACTCAGATTATTAATGGATTGTCCTTCTTTGCCTTCTGGAAGTAGGTAGTTCATGCTGAACCTCAAAAATTTTATGTTCTTCTTGTGTTTTTATTTTTTCGGTATTTATTTTTCATGCTTAGATTAATTCTACGTTTTCCTGTGATTTGTCATAACAGACTGTATAAAGCTGTGCACACACCCTAGCAAAACTCTCTTTTATAAATTCTTCATTTGTGTTGATACCTAGTAGCCTCCCAGCCGACTAGCAAACTTTTGTAGAACACTCACATTCCACTTCTGGTAGGGTTTCAGAAGACAGATCACATTGGTCTTAGAGACAATACTATCACAAGGCAGAAATCTTGGTCTTCTATATTCTGGCACCAAGAGTTGTCCTGCAACAACCAAAGCCCTGGCCAAACTTTCTACAGGTTTTCTTTGCTAATGAACTTGAACAAGAAGGCATAGGCTAGCAGAATGAAATCAATTGAAACCTTGCTGCCACCTTCCACTTAACCGGCGGACTCTCGACTGGAATCTCATCATTATGTTCACACCTAGGAACTTACCAATTAATGACCAATTCCATAGTTTACGAAGCTTCAATAATTCTTTATCAGTGAAGAGACCATCTGCAAGTTCCACTCTCATGACTGGATAACCTTCTTGTGGAACCTTTGGCGGCTCCAGTGGAGAATTGAAAGATTGTGGCCAAGTCAAAAGCGAGCTTTCTGCACGTTGTAGAGAAATGTATCCTGGAACCACAGAAGAAGGATTGTGCACCTCTAACAACACGTCCTTGCTCAGTCGCCCAGCAGAGCCCTCCTCGGCAGCTGCACTAGGCTTCGAAATGCCCAGACTTGTCTCTTTTGGGATCGCTGAGGACCCTGCCTCAGCTTGTGAGAGGGCCATGTAGCCACTGCCATGGAGGCAGCAGTACACCTTACCCTAGGTCAGATTGTGCGCCCTTCTGATCCAACAATTCTTACGCAGATCAATACTTCGATTGGATCAATGGTAACTCGCATGCCAGATCTTACGGGGTAAACAGGAAAAAGAAAACTTGATGTGGGAGAAGAAGGAAACTCTAGATAGTTTAGGCACTTAACTATATATATCCGTGAGGAGAGGAGACCTTGTCCGTCACCATTACGTGCACAGACCTGGTTAGGAGGCAAAAACAGTGGAGCCAAACCCGCTCAAGGATCACAGGAGATTTTATCCGAATGGAAACTTGTTGCCTACACTACCAAATTCCTGATATAATTTGAGATTCCATGAGTACAGGACATTCCTCCACACATTGTGCATGCATGTTCACACAAACATATATATGCATGACATATTCTCATGTTACATTCATCCAGAATTAATGTTTTAGGTTTGGTCCATGAAATCCCTGAGGAACATTGTAATTGCTATAAATAGGAAGTCATAACATAAACTAGTCAACACAGAGTATGATAAAAATATGCAAATTTGCATTTTTGTTTGAGTTCGACCACTTGGAACTATTTGCAATTTTGCATTTACGCAAGAAGTCATGTGGCCTGAGTAATTTCTAGCTGTGATCATCAAGGGATAGTCGGTAGAGTTGTCTGAAAATAATCAAGGTTCAACTTGTCAGCTAACTATCTCAGCAACATGAGTTGACTCTGGAATCTGGTCAAATGCCAGTACAAGGCTTGGCAAACTAATCTCATTTCAAATTTAGCCAGTGTCCCCATATAAAATTGGACTGAAGTGTTTGTTTATTTACTCATTATTATTATTATTTGATTGATTCATCTATAAAAATCAAAATTTTAACTCTGATGTAATGTGGTTTATTAGTGACTAAATTTGTGTTTCTAACTTGCCATTTGACATAATTGCCTTCTTTTAATGAGACTATCCCTTGTAACCGCTTATACCTTATTCAGCTTCTTTTGCTAATTCATGCACAGAAATCTTATTATAATTATTTATGAATTTAGGATGTCAGAAAACCTTCCATATTCTTTAATTTTTTTTTCCTCGTCTTTAATTTTTTTCCCCCCTCTCATACCTGGAGCTCAGCTTGTTCACCTGAAAGTTTGGGGCACTAGCGAATAAGTTCTTTCATATTGTTCTTGTAACTGTACCTAGATGACTACCTGAGCATTAATGCTTTTGCTTTCATTTATTCAATTAGTTTCTTAGCTGGGCATCTTGTTGCTGCAGTTCCATGATATGCTAGAGAGTTCTACTCACCTGCACAAAGCGAGGATAAGAACCAGAAGGGTCAGGGGAAAAAACAGGAATCTGTGAAGCCCATGAATCCCGTTGCTTTGGTTCCATCTTTAAAAATTCTTTGGTGATTCCATGTTATCGATGTGAACCATTCCATTCTTACCTCATATAATTCAGTATTCTGGAGACTGTTCTCCAGATAAAATTTTGTTAATTGAATGCTTGTAAGGTGCACAGCTGATAGCATGCTGTAATACACAGGAAGAAGTTTGAATACATGATTCATTGATTTATTTTTACCATTGTTGTAAAACTACTGCTCCAATGAAATATGCCAGGCTTGGAATCAATTGAGCCTTATCTTCTCTTCCTCTTCAATTTTGCTTGCCAGCAGGAAAAATTTGATTATTTTGGTCTTATTACAAGTTCAAATGAATGTATACAAGGGTGGGCATTTCTACAAGTTCTCTGTAATTTCAGAAAGAAGAAAGTTCATCTGCTGCTTATAAGACTGAATGCAGGCAGGTTCTAAATCACTACTGATTCTCTGAACCTTGATCACATGCAAAGCAAGTCCAATTCTTGAATTTTATTAGCATTTTGTTTCCTATTCAACAATATTATCAAGTGATATACGATACGAGGCTATGAACCTTTGAACAGAACTTTGCCTAGGCAACTGTATACTTCTTTCTAATATTCTGAATGATAGAAGGAAGTTTGTTTTGATTTCTTTTTGCCTTCAATATAAAAGTTTGTTCATGCAGAAGTCATTTTTCTCCAGCATTGAAAACTTCACTGGCTCACTGCATTACTTCATGGAGTTATACTTTGGATTGATGGACTCTTTTACCACACATTAATGAACTGTATGAATTGCTGAGTATTGAAAAATGTTTATTTTACTTGAATCAGAGATTAGGGGTGGCTATGGGTTGGGTTATATATGATTTTATCCACTTGAAGATCCATTATAAATTTGTAGGATCCACATGCGGATTCAATTCCACTAAAAAATTTGGAAGCTTTTGTGAGAAATGAAACTCTATAATTGTTGGATTCGGTTTAGATTTTAAATTACCAAATCCAAAATTAATTTGTTTCAAAATTTGTTAATTTTCATTAAGAATTGAAAGAAGTTGATAATGTTTTTGGCTCCCATGTGTTGTTCTATTTTTATTTTCAGAAACACTACAAAAGTGCACGTGCAACAATGCATTTGTTGTTTGTATACTTCAAAATTATAATCTTTGCTTAATTAATTAGGATCTCTTCAACTAAACAAACATCTATGCAGAATTTAGAGTTTCATT
>JAVJIF010034419.1:0-171198 GCA_038442645.1 Agave tequilana
ATCCTAATAGTTTAGGATAGATGATATAGCTCAAGTGTGGAATCAAAGTGTTTTGGAAACAAGCAACAAAGAAAAAACTACTTGGGAAATCTCTTGTATATGATAGAAAATGAAATACCAAATCAAAATCCCAAAACCTAGTTTTCTTTGATTTTCTAAAAACCCAAACAAATAAAGATGAGATTTTTAAAGCCCACAAACTCTTTTTAAACTCTTTTTAACACCTCAGAAAACCAGTATTTTTTCTCTTAAAAAACTTAGCCAAAATCCCCAAAGAGATGGAGTTTATATAGGCCAAACAGAAAACTAGCCGTTAGAGCTGAGCTGGCAGCTCTGACAGGCGTCGGTCGACCGGCCCCGGTCGACCGCCAACGGTCAGAAAGTGACCGTTGGGCACTAGCGGTCGACCGGCCCGGTCGACCGAAAACATCCTGAGAGTTGAACTCTCAACTCGGTCGACCGGTCCGGTCGACACACTACAATGTGTAGCCAGCGTGCACGTCTGTGCACATCGGTCGACCGACCCGGTCGACCGCCACTTGGTGCGGTCGACCGGGTCCGGTCGACCGAACTGGCCTTGCAGGCACAGTGCAGAACTGCACAGATACGGGATTTGAAAATAGGTCTTTTCACTCAATAAAAATCCCATAAATTCACAGTAAATCTAAAAAATAGTTTAAATCACAATAAAAACTGTTTTTCTAAAAATATGTTTTTCTAAAACTTGTTTTATCATTTTACTTTGATAACCAAACTAGTGATAAAAATTTCAAGACATATATCAATCATATCAATTCATTTTTGTGTCTTGCCAATTTTATCAAAAATAAACTTGTATTTTATCAAACTAGAATTTTCCAAAACATGAATAGGATAGTCAAAATAAGTTTGTCTAGCAAGTTTAAGCATGTATGTATATCTAGAACATATCTAATATACATAGGTATAAGGTAAACTTGTTTTGATCTATTATTCATGAAAACCAAAAACCAAATCATGAAACGTGTGTGTTTTGTGCACTTGAGTATATCAACTATACAAGCTTTACAAATGAATCTAAAACTCATAATCTAACTAGGATACCTAAGTCTTCTTGACGATCTTCATCTCCAAGTAGACTCGGTCCAAACTCCGTGATTCTCCAAGTGCAAAGGTATGATCTTTAGCTTTGGCACCGGAATCATCATGAATAGCTTCTAATCATCTTGTTGAAGCTAATCACCAACTAATATCCTGTAATTATCTGAAACTTAGAAACACAAGAATATTAGTAACATAACTACATGAGTGTTGATCATCATCAAAACTAGAGTGGAGGTCATTGGGCCAACAATCTCCCCCTTTTTGATGATGACAAAACTCATGGAGTTATATATGCATGGATTAAAGATAAGCTTCAAGGAAGCTCCCCCTTAACTCATGCATAGGGATAAAACAATAAATATATGCATTGAATATTAAACATGAAACATGCGTATGCATAAACAATAAATGGTTCTAGATATCAAATGGAATATTCAAAACAATAAGCTCTAGATACCAATTACAAAGCAAACTCTATATATCAATTAAACTAATATTCTTGAGATTAAAACATAATATATGCATATAAAACATAAGCATGCATATAAAACACAAATACTTCTCCCCCTTTTTGTCAATCATCAACAAAGGGGTAAACAATCAAAACCATAGATAAAATGAGGGGTAAAAATCTTTCTTCCCCTTTATGTCAATCAAAACAATGCAAACAATGTTCTCCCCCCTTTTTGTCTAAAACAAAAACAAAGTCAATAAGGGGTGACTACAAACATGATATCAATTAAAAAATATGTCAATGAAGCATCTTGATACCAATAAACAAGGATCAATATATGTTATATGCTATACACATTCATGAAGAGGAAGACGCTAAGTTAGCTTTCCTACACATATGCATTACATGAAGAAAGGATGACAAGCCCCAATTCACATAACACATATTATGTAATGCATAAGAGGAGATGTGAAGCTCCCCCTACACACGTATATCATATAAAGAAGAGTTGTCAAGCTCCTCAATTTATAATATACTCAACATGAATCTATATGTAAGAGAGATGTTAAGCTCTCCTTGCATATAGGAAATACAAATAAAACTTTGAATATTTTCTTTAAACAACATTTTGAGATACCAATTGTAATTAAACATAACAAATTACCATTGTAAAACAACATAACAATTTGAATGTCTAAACACAATTTTGGATACCAATTGTAAGAATATATTTCATTTTGAAAATTTGATGTTGATATCATATGTTTAAAATAACAACTTTTAATCATAAAGTGTGGGAGTACAAATACCAATGAAATACAAAATCAAATTTCTCTCCCCTTTATGAAAACAAACTAAAGACATGCATAGTCTTGATAACAATTTAAAAGTAATCAATTTAAACAAAATTGAAACTCAAGCACTAGCATAAACACAAACATATATATGTATGAAAGATAGATACCAATAGAAATTGATATACTTGGAATTTAAAGCATACATACATACAAAACATATATGAGCATACAAGAAGATCAAAATGATACAATTGAAAGAGTTCAATGATACCATTGACATAACAATAAGTTCAAGTGTATACATCATATTATCTACACACCCAATCATAATTCAAGTTTTAAAGATTTTCAATTTAGGGCATACATGAACATGATCTCCATCCTACCGCCCTTTGAAGGTATGGGTTTTCAAAGATAGATTTGAAAATGTAGTTTTGTTTGAAAATCACTACCAAAATGAAGAACACCGCAACTAGTTAAATGGATAACTTGTTAACTAGCACGAAATCCTTCAAGCAAGGAATAAAACAAAATGAAATTCACATGATATCATCACTCTAACCAATAAAGCATAACCTCATGAGAAACAAAACATGAGCAATAGAATATGAGTGTACAAATAATATGTGAAGATCATAATCATGAAAATATTTTCATTAAGCTCAATTATTTCTTAAAAACACGAAATCATCAAAACTATCTAATCTTCAAGGCATATGTATGTCTAATACAAACTAACGTATACATAAATATCCAAAACATAAAGAGTCCACAAGATATATGCATTAGGCACGTGGCTCAAAAAGATGTATATGTATAAGATTAGTTTGAACTAGATGGACATATACATGAAGTTAAACATAAATACATGAAACATGAAAAACTAAATTTTCATCACAACAAATTTCATTTCAAGGTATATGTATGAATTGTCAAACATGAAGTATACATACATATCCCTAAACACAATTGAGTCCAAATATAGATTTGCATGAAAGGCAAATGACTCAAGGGGTATACATGTATATCTTAAAGTTTGGCAATACAAACATATACATGAAGTGAAACACACAATCATAAAACAAATCCAAAAATGGAATACAAGTTTGAAATGTATGATCATCAAAACTAGACTATACTAGCACATCTAATGGGTTCAAATAAGCAATCAAGCTCAACATATATAGATTTATTTGTAGCCCACTCTATGTACAAGTATATAACTAGTCTTAATGAAAACAAACATCTAAACATATATTCAAAACATGAAGCATCGAAACAAATATAAAAGTCATCATGATAAAACTAAACATGATTATTATGTAAATTCACATGTATTAGATTCATGATATACATTATAGCTTAAACAAAGTGAGAACACTAAATATGGGTTTATATGAGTATATGTGTCTCAAATACTATACATGTATGTCAAGGATCTAATAAACATGGAATGAACATACTAATCCATAGACATCAAAAACATGCTATAAACATTAAACATGGAAAGCATGTAAACAATAAATGGGAGTAAAGGGTTGTTACCAAACCGAAGAAGCAACTCTCCTTGTCTCCAAAACATGGTGGTCATCTCCACCAAATCTTCCCTTGAAAGTGATGCATCCAATATTTCCTTTAAGTCCGGAACGCATCCACTCCAAGGTGTCATCACTCTCACGTCATGTGAGAGCCCACACCTACATTAAACAAAGGAGGGGTGGTCTTTGTACCCACATCTTGTTGGGTCCATGAGGGTTAGTCCCTTCTCTAACCCAAACAAATTTCTTGGCTAATTTTCAACATGTAAACGATCATAGCAAAATCTAGCAAGATGGCCTTTTCGGCCACAATGTGTACATGTGTACACATGAGCATACATGTGATGGGTGTGTCCGTGAGGAGCATGTGTATGCCGTGGAGGGTGTGCATGCATAGAGGATGGAACTTGTTTCTTTCGAGCCAAGGATTCCAAGCGTGTATGGTTCTTAGCACATTGGCTCATAGTGGAGCCCAAACAATCTACTCTCTTCTCTTTAGCATACAAATATCATCATTAATCCTAGAAGAAGAGGTACATGCATTAGGTAGACTAGATGAAGAAACTACACTAGCATGGCAAACATGTGCATCAATCTATTTTGTAAAAATTCATTTTTCTTTAAACATGCATCCAAATCTTTAGAAATTGAAGCAATCTTAATTTTCAAAGAATCATTTTCTTTTAAAACAAAATCAACTTTTGAAGACAAGTTTTCATTTTTCTTCAAAAGAACATGACATCATTTTTATTTTTCAAAAAGTTATTTTCTTTAAGTGCAAGATCAAGTTGAGATTTTAATGAATCCCTCTCATTATAGATCTCAACCTTTCTTGCAAAACACAATCAAGTCTAGAATGCAAACACTTATTTTCTTTTTCAATTTCTAGACTTTTCTTTTTCAAAATCTATATTTTTCAATTAGTTTTTCACATACTATTGAAAGTTCTTCATTTAGAGCATGGGGATCAACATAATCATTTTGAAGAACTAGCACAATCATTACTATCTAGTTGAGATTCCGAATGTACCTCAAGGGAGTCATTCCCTTGGACCTATAGCATTGTTGTGGCTCGGATTCTCCGCTAGATTCCTCTTCTTGTTGGATTTGGATTAGAAGCTTGGAGGTGTTGGTGGTAGTCAATTTGTTCCACACTACAAAAGCGGAATCAAAGTTAGAAACACATAAAAGATAATCTTTAGATAAAGTGCTTCTAATGGCCTCTAGGGCTTGTGCATTGGCCCCTATATGATTGCTATCACCAAGATAACATCTCTGGTGGCGGCAAGAAAAACATGCAAACCTAGGGTCTTTAGGTACATGGACTCCTATACTTCCAAACATCAATGTTGGAAGGATCATAGCTAGGTGGGGTCATGAAGTCCATGGTATAAACTAGATGTGTGCAAACAAGCAAATGCAAAGAGATTAGCAAGCAAATGGATCTCACTCCTAGGATGTTAAGCCTAAGTATCAGGAGCACTAGCTCTGATACCAATTGAAAAACACCTAGAGGGGGGGTGAAGGTGTAGTGCTAATCTAATAAACTTAATGCAAACTAAGTGCGCTAAATGCGGAAGCTAATGCAAATTATGCACAAACTAATACAATACAACAAGTGTAGCCGAATTCCCCTTGCGAGGCTCTGGACTAACTCCCTTGATTCCCCTTGAAATGGGTTGAGGTGCTATGTGAAGCTCTTGTTGGATGAGTATAAGTTAGGCACACACACACAAGCAATCCAAGCAATATAAAATGCACACAATCAAGCCAAGCATATAATAGATATGACAATAAGAAATGCAAGGCACAACACAAGCAATATATATGAATGAATCAATGCTCAACACAAGCAAGTATGATATGATGATGAGTATGATGCTTTGCACAATTATAAGAGAGAGTTAGAGAGACAATGGATCAAAACGCAAACACCAAGATTTGTTTCGAGGTTCGAGCACCTTGCTCTACATCCCCGCCTACACCACCGTGTAGGATTTCCCATCCACTATAAGGAATACCTAACTCCTCTCTCACTTACAAAGCCACCGAGGCTACAACAACCACAATCCACAACACCTCTACCGAAGAGGCTCACAACCACACTATCACCTCACACTTGAGGATACAACTCAATCACCCGATCACCTCTACCGAAGAGGGATTCACAAATAAAAGGTGTTTACAACAAAGAGGTTTACAACAAACAACCTCAAACTCTTCTCTTTCTTTTTCTCTTTTCTTTTCCACAAAACAAGATCCTAATAGTTTAGGATAGATGATATAGCTCAAGTGTGGAATCAAAGTGTTTTTGGAAACAAGCAATAAGAAAAAACTACTTGGGAAATCTCTTGTATATGATAGAAAATGAAATACCAAATCAAAATCCCAAAACCTAGTTTTCTTTGATTTTCCAAAACCCAAAAATAAAGATGAGAAGTTTTAAAGCCCAAAACTCTTTTTAAAACTCTTTTAAACACCTCAGAAAACCAGTATTTTTTCTCTTAAAAAACTTAGCCAAAATCCCCAAAGAGATGGAGTTTATATAGGCCAAACAGAACTAGCCGTTAGAGCTGAGCTGGCAGCTCTGACAGGCGTCGGTCGACCGGCCCGGTCGACCGCCAACGGTCAGAAAAGTGACCGTTGGGCACTAGCGGTCGACCGCCCCGGTCGACCGAAACATCCTGAGAGTTGAACTCTCAACTCGTCGACCGGTCCCGTCGACCGCTACAATGTGTAGCCAGTGTGCACGTCTGTGCACATCGGTCGACCGACCCGGTCGACCGGCCACTTGGTGCGGTCGACCGGTCCGGTCGACCGAACTGGCCTGGCAGGCACAGTGCAGAACTGCACAGATACGGGATTTGAAAATAGGTCTTTTCACTCAATAAAAATCCCATAATTCACAGTAAATCTAAAAAATAGTTTTAATCACAATAAAAACTGTTTTTCTAAAAATATGTTTTTCTAAAACTTGTTTTATCATTTTACTTTGATAACCAAACTAGTGATAAAAATTTCAAGACATATATCAATCATATCAATTCATTTTTGTGTCTTGCCAATTTTATCAAAAATAACTTGTATTTTATCAAACTAGAATTTTCCAAAACATGAATAGGATAGTCAAAATAAGTTTGTCTAGCAAGTTTAAAGCATGTATGTATATCTAGAACATATCTAATATACATAGGTATAAGGTAAACTTGTTTTGATCTATTATTCATGAAAACCAAAAACCAAATCATGAACGTGTGTGTTTTGTGCACTTGAGCATATCAACTATACTAAGCTTTACAAATGGATCTAAAACTCATAATCTAACTAGGATACCTAAGTCTTCTTGACGATCTTCATCTCCAAGTAGACTCGGTCCAAACTCCGTGATTCTCCAAGTGCAAAGGTATGATCTTTAAGCTTTGGCACCGGAATCATCATGAATAGCTTCTAATCATCTTGTTGAAGCTAATCACCAACTAATATCCTGTTAATGATCTGAAACTTAGAAACACAAGAATATTAGTAAACATAACTACATGAGTGTTGATCATCATCAAAACTAGAGTGGAAGGTCATTGGGCCAACACTTGGTTAGTGAGTGAGGAGATGGTTTGTGGGCTAAGCGAGGGTAATGACCTTTTCACCTTATCTTGTTTATAGGACAAGCCCTTAAGATTGATTGTGCAAAGTGTGCAAGATATAGAAAAGTAGCATTCACAAGCAAATATCACCCTAGAATATTTTCTAAACTATACGCTATGCATACGTACCTTTTGCTCCAGTACTCTTCAACAGTAATATAAAATGTAAACGAATTAGACACGTGCTTAAATGCAAAGTTTAAACCGTTTTTAGCAATTAACGAACATCATTTTACTATTGTGGTTAGAAAGTATATACAGTGAGACAAACAAAGAAATAAAAAGCTACAGAAATTCAGCTTTGCGATTCAGCCAACCTGCAAAAATATAGGTTAGTAGTTCACTCAGATTGCCACAGGAATGTAGCACTGATGGCTTCTGGGCTCTGCTTTCTTGAGCAGAGTCTAAGCCACTTATATGTCCATTGCAGCAAAAATTCCTTGTTGTAAAACCTGTACACCAGAACAAAGAAGAAAGTTACCAAAAATATAAATCTAAAAAGAGAATAACTTACTGTCCCTCCTCGGCAATGGCGCTAAAATTTGATTGAGGTAAAACCTGCACAAAATACAGAATTTTAGAACTTTTATAACAATATTGCAAGGTACTCAATTCTACCGCTATATCAAGTGCTATGCGGGTCGTGATCCACAAGGAGGGACTTGCGATGGAAGCTTTTTAGTAAGTTTTTTTTTAAGTTACAATCAATAGTTAAAGTTTTTCTTTTAGTTCTTGTAAAGAAAAAGAGAACAATAGATTAAAGTTAGGAAGAAAGTGGTAGAATGAGAAGGTAGAGAAAATAGAAATGGATATATACAAAGAAATTGAAAAAGAGTGATAAAGGAATTGGGAGATGTGGTGTTGGTGATCTAAATTAAAATTAAAAGAAAAGAAAATTAAAAAACCTAAAAAACTTACTTACCTCTTCAACGTCTGCTTACCTTTTACCCGTATCGACGATGTACCATTGTTTGAAGGCGAGTGAAGTATGACAAATATGATATTCTCCATTCCCGTTTTACACTATAAAATGAAAGGGACAAGCTAACTACCATAGGAATGGATATCTATCACCATAAGCCATCAATGACACTTGCAAGGGCAAGACAATTTTGAGGCTATCGGAGTCATTTGGATCCACAACAAAGAAGAGGGAAGCAAGCGAAAACAAGAGTAAAGAAGATAAAGAAACTTTGATTCGATTCAAATACTAATGAAAGAAAAGATCACTTACACCAGTTTAAAAAACCATCAGTACAAGCTTGTTCTCATTCCTCCATGGAAGTCACCTCTCCTCTCAGTTACATAAAGAGAATAAAAATTACATTAAAAAAACTAAAAACCTAAGTTACAAACTACAAATTAGCCTAGATTCTACTCTCTGCTTGGTCGTTCCCTGTGGTCTTTAAAAACTCAGTGTTTATAGGCAAAACCTAACAGAGGAGAGTGTACATAGATAGGGGAGTAAACACGTAGCCACGTTTCAGCTGCCAGGGTGTGGCTAGGTGGCCACACCTGGGAGGTACACGTTCCTGGTTTCACGATATGACTTTATCTCCTACCGGATTTGCTATTTTGGGTTCTAGATTTGATGAAACCTCCTTTGATTTTCGGCTTTAACCAATTGATTTATAGAGATTTATTATAACTAGTTTTAATAGATCTAATTTGCCCTGATTTTCCCTGATTTTTTGATTTCAAATTAATAATGAATTAAATCAGAATTTTGATGGGCTTTTGGGCTCGTTTGTCTTCCTTTTTAAGCAATGGGCCTGCATATAAATTAGAATATATTTAGGATTAAAAGAAGAATTTATTATATAATACGTATGAGAATATGATAATAATTATGCAGTATCAGCAACCGATCACTATCCCCGACTCGGAATCCCTACTCTGCTGTGGGATTGTCCCCCACTCAAAGCCTTACCAACATTCCTACTATGTTGCTGGGATTGTCTCCCAGAGGTACTTCAAATGAAATTACCCCACGTCGCAGATTTACCAAACCATTTCCATGCCAAACAAACCATTCCAGAGACAATGATCAGCACTCTAAAGTGGCATGGTCATATCAATTTTGAGAAGCCGATAGTAAAACAAGCCAGGCAAGATCTAAAATAAATATTTCCATTCGAAATACATATACACATTTATTCCAAAAGTCTTTTCATTCATACATCCTATTTACTTGGATTACATCCAACATGAGTAATACAAAGTTCCATTACACATCCGTGTTTACATATTTTGAAAAGAAACACAGGCAATCAAGATTCGGTCCTTCAATCATGCCACTACATCCAGCTACACCTTCGAACTTCAAAGATACGTCCTGTGTGGGATGCCTATTGGTATCAACCACCTTATTGCTCACCTATATCCAGAGACTCCAGAGGTAGAGAAAAGATGATCTGGATGTTCCTTTACAAAATTAAAGACTCCTCATGCAAAAGGTCTTCTCCTTTCTGGAACATGCCTCCCAGATAACCAGACCAACACCATCACCCTCCCCGCGTTGTGAGATAAAGACGACAACTCCTAAGAAGCCCTTTGAAGCCACAACAATGCCCTGAGCTTTAGTTAGACTCTGACAAAAAACACAAGACAGTGATGATATCACACCACACTCCTGTGTTCTGGAAGAGGTCAGAGCTCCGAAAGAGCGAGTGATCCATCGGCAGAGCCCCAAGGAAAATACCCCTCATACTCTCCTCCTATTGTTTACTGCAAGATAGGAGTCTCCAAGCATAAGGTAGTGGCGTCTGACCAAGATGGAACCTCCAACAAGCAAAATAGCGATAGAATCACATCTGCCTCCATAACTGCCCAAGAGAGTTTCTCCTCCTTCCTCATGCACGCTATCAGAAAAAGAAGGACTCCCAGCCCAGGATCAAACTGGACCGAACAAGTCAGAGATCAGATGAACAAACCGAGTTGAAGAAAGAGCCCAACCTATTAACCCGGACGTCGGCACCCTGTCACAACGACTAATATATCTTAAAAGGTTCATCATAATTACTAATATACCATACCAACCAGACTCCCCCATGGCAAGGGCCCAACCACCATTTCCTCCACCATTATCCTCCCCCTTTCTTTCCTCACCTAATGAAGAAGTAGAGAGACATGGCATCCCAGCAGAGTAAAGAATTTAGAAGCAAGAGATTCATGGAGAAGTAAACAGAGTTGATTTTAACCCAGAGGCTCCACTCTATTTATAGATGGAGGAAAAAATCCAAACCATCTCCAATTCAAATCCCAATCCCTGAAAAGTCGATCCTTGTCCTGAGTTTTCGAACAACTAAATCAGGGAAAGATCACTCATCGCCGCCGAAACCATAAACCCTATCTACTTGGCATCATGGCACTAGAATTCAAAGGGACACCAATGATTAGTGGTTAATTTTGCATCAAAATCATTACATTACCTGCCATATTATGTTAAATAAATGCTAATAACACTCTTTTGGATAATTTGTAGATAAATCAAAAGCCAAAGGCTAGGGTATAAAATAATCCAGAATGTTTAGCTAATTTTTAGATTTTTAAAGAGTTTTCTTGAAGAGCAAGAAGGATGATTCTAGATAGGAGTATATTGGTCCTAAAATAATTGAATGAATTTGTACTAATGCTAGCCTAAGTGTGTGGAGAGATGGATATTCCCAGAAGATCTCCTTCAAGAAGATAGACAGCTGGAGCTAGATCAGTGCAAACGTTTACTACATTGACGCGAAAACGTGACTTTTGTCAGATTTTCGCTATAATCTTCTGGAAGCAGCCATGATCAATGACACCTGGCACTTCATTTCGTTCTTCCCAAGCCACTGCAGCCTATAAATACCCTATAAATTCACCACAGAGAGTTAGAAAGAAAACAGAGAGTAAAGCACCTCCATTGCTTGAGCTACTCTTGTGATTTTTCTTTTGCATCATTGCAACTTAGTCTAGGGTTTCTATTTTTTAGAAATTGAGTGGAAAAGAGAGTGCCATTGTAATTGATTTAAGTGACACTTCAAACAAGGATTACTTCTTTCCTCATTGCTCTTTCTTGCATCATTTACTTGTGCTTTTTAATTCTTGCTTCTAATCATGGCTAATATTTCTTGCAAGTTTTATATTCCATGCTCTTATTTCAAGTCTAGCTAATCTTCTCCTTGCATGGCTAACTACCTACTAACCCACTGATCCTAACTTGCTTAAATGATAACCCACATGAATTTATAGCATGCCAATAAGCTTTGTGCAAGCAAAAAGCTAAGGATGGCTTATGATGAAGGGTTCTAACTCTAACACACTAACAAGCATTCTAACTTTCATATTTCATGCTTAACAAATATGTTCTTGATGATCTATTGATTGCTTATTTTGCTTATTTTGGACTTGGAGAATGCCCAATCATCTATGCCAGTGCTGACAGTGCACTTGTTTCTCACCCTAATCTCGCCTTAAAACAGATCTTGATTGGGTGATGTTCAAGTTTTTGCCATATTAAGCATAATGGAGGGTGATGAACTTTCATTAGAACACCACATGACTAGTTTCTCATTGCACAAGACTCATGAAGGCCAAGGATCTAAAGTGAGGCTCTATCTTCAACAAGTTAACGGTTAGTGGGGTTAATTAGTAGAATGTTAGCCATGTAACTTCTTTCAATTTCTACAACTCAGACTTTTTAAAGCAATTTTCCTTTCCACTTCTTCAATTTTTCTTTAAACTCTTTTGCATTTCTTTTCTAAAGCTTTTTGTAACAACTTTCTTTTAGTTTCTTAAGCCTTTTCTTTTCTTTTCTTTGTTTTCATACATTGCCTTCTCAAATCCGTATTTCTTTTCTCTTTTATTTTCACACGCTTTCTCAATCACAACCAAACCACATCTTACTCTTCTTTCTTTTTTTTTTATTTTAACTAAAACAAGAAAGAAATATTTTGAAGAAAACAACATAAAAACCAAAAAAAGCTTCCATTGCATACCCTACCTGCGGATATGACCCTTTATAGCTTTTGCTATAAACAGTAATTCGAAGGAGCACATTAACTCTACATACATATCAGAGGTTCAACATTGACATATGGACCTGCACTGTTTACTCTGAACGTCTGCTCTTTTCACCTTCGAACAAATTTTTTGGCGCCGTTACCGGGGAGGGTAATGGTTTTTGTTTTTTTCGATCTAAATGATTCCTTTTTTATTTCAGATTACAAGTGCTGGAAACAAGAAATTAGTAGCTATAGTGATATATAAGTGGTCTTGAGCCTCTGCTTTAGAAAGCAGAGACCAAGTGCCTTCCAACTTGACGCGTTTTCATGACTTTTGCTGCGTTTTCGCGGCAAGAAGGAGTTGACTACTAACATTCTTTTTTGCAGGGTCACTTGCTTTGCAAAAATTAGCTTATTGCAATCACTATTTTTCTTGTATGCCACTCCCATATTCTTGCTAATAACCAATAGTAAAAAGATCATTGAAAGTTAAAAATTTGTTTAGACATTTGCATTTTAGGGCACGTGTCTTTGCAATTCTTTTACTTTACTGTTGAAGAGTGCTAGAGCAAAGTACGTGCGTATAGCATATAGAATAGGACTCATATCTTGGTTGATTTAATTGCTTTGAGTGAATCTTATTTGCACATTCTGTACACTTGCATAAATTGACTCTAAGGGCATCATCCAATAAACAAGATAAGGTGGGAATTTCATCACCCTTCTTTAGCTCAAAAACAACATTCCTAGCACTCACAATCTCAAGCTTAATCTAAAAATTGATAGATGTTGGCTCCTTGGGACATCCTGACTCAATAAGAGATCAACTGTGATTGGGACTTATTTTGAATTATACTCCAATCACATTAGTATGTAAGATTAGGGATTAAGATGTTAAGTCTCGAAGATACCGTGTTTTGACGTAATTAAGGCCCGTTACTCACGCACGGATACCTTCCATATTTTGCTCCTACTTAGCTGATTAGCTAGTGGTCTGATTCAAGTAACAAACTTCCCCAGAGAATCACCCAATTAGGAGTCATCTAGGTCCAGGTATCCCAGATAGGCTTGGTGATTATTTTTTATCTTATTTGTTATTTTTATTTTCTATTTTTTTGTTGGGTGAACATTGTTTGTGTTGTGCATACAAGAGTGGTCCAGGAACCCAGTTACATCAAGACTAGTTAGGAACACTCCACTTGCACCTATACCACCTTCTAAGATAGATCCAATGATGGCCAATCACGTTTTACTCCAGGACAAGTTTTACCCAATTCGTACTTCACTTCCCTCTTGTTTTCAATTACCTAAAGCTAATGGAAACAACTTTGAACTGAAGCCCTAATTCATAAACACCCTCCCTAGGTTCCATAGCTTAGAATCTGAGGATGCGTACTTTTGCATTTGTGAGTTTGAAGAAGTATACTTGATGATGAGAATTCTCCAACTGGGGAAGATGCTGTTAGACTGAGTTTTAAACCCTTTGCACTTAAGGACATAGCCAGGAAGTGGCTTTACAACTTACCTGTTAGTTCTATTTCATCATGGGATGACTTTGTTAAGGTGTTCCTTAAGAAATTCTATCCTATCCATAAGACTGCCCTCATCAGAAAGAACATTATGCAGTATAGACAGGAAACCAATGAACCATTCTGAAAATATTTCGAAAGGTTTGGGAGTTTGTTAGCCCAATGTCCTCATCATAGAATAGAGAAGTGGCGAAAGCGCCAAATTCTCTAAGACGGGTTAGATTACCAACCAAGACGCTCCTTGAGACTATGTGTCAAGGAGAAACTTTAAAGAGAGATGAGGACTAGGGCTGGGACTTATATGAAGTCGTAGCTAAGAAACCATTCAGTGGGAGTCTCGCCCTGAAAAGACCAACCCCACAACTTTCAAAATTGGTATGCACTCCATTAAGTCCTCTATAATTGTTGAGGCTAAAATCATACAACTGGTGAGGAGATTAGAACTACTTGAGGCTAGGGAGCGAAACTTAGTAAACCAGGTCAACCTAACCCCAATGCCAAGTCCGGGTTGCACCTATTGCCATGCTTTGACCCACCTATTCGAGGAGTGTTCAGTATATTAGGCTTAACAGATGTTCCCTGACAGTATGAATGCAGCCTACACCATACCCAATTACAATTCTTACTCCAAGACATACAATCCGGGCTGAAGGAATCATCCCAATTTTTCTTGGAGTCAGTTGGTCCTAAGCAGCAAAGACAATAGTTTTAACATAAGTATGCTGCCCAAACTCATCAACCCAATTTCCATCAAAATCAAACAAATTTTCAGTCGACCTACCAACATCAGCAACAAAATCATCTGACAAGAAAATGACAGATTTGCAAAGAATGCTAGAAAACTTGTCCAAAATGAAGCCTCAATGATGAACAATCATAATCAAGTTATTAATAGGTTAGAGGTTCAAATAGCTCAATTTGCTAACTCACTTAATGAAAGACAAAAAGAAACATTGCCTAATCCTAAGATCTTTGTTAATGAAGCTCAGGACATAACTCCAAAATAATGCAACACTGTTCATATCCTAAGATCAGGAAAACAAGTTGATAACAAGTTTCTAATTCCCCAGTTTCCAACAATCCAGTGTTTAATGCTTCTGTGATTACACCACAAGTTTCAAATGATCCATCTTCATCATCAAGTTCACAACCATCCACCTCCAAGTCTAATGAAAAGGATACATCAGCTGAGCAAACTCACATGCCTATTGTGTCATTCCCTAATAGGCTAATAAACAATAAGACCAATGCTCGAATGGAAATGATTATATAGATGTTTAATCAAGTCTAGGTAAATGTTCCCCTTCTTGATACCATTCAGCAAGTCCCAACATATGCTAAGTTTCTAAAAGACATGTGCACCAAGAAAAGAAAAATAAATGTTCCCAGAAAAGTTCTTTCTCGCATTCAACATCAGTGAGTTGTTAACCGGGTCCATTCCTGTAAAATACAAAGACCCGGGAGTCCAAACATTTCATGTATCTAGGACAGACCACCATAAACTAGGCACTACTTGATCTGGGAACAAGTATCAACTTGCTCCCCTTTTTCGTGTATCAGTAACTCAGGCTGGGATACCTCCGTCTAACCAGAATTACTATATAATTAGCTGATCGCTCTGTAAAAATCCCCAAGGGAAAATTACATATGTCTTTATGCTGATCGAGGAGTTAATCTACCCCGTAGATTTCATCATTCTGGAGACATAACACGTGCAAACCTCTAAAGCTCAAACCCCTATCATTCTAGGATGATCTTTCCTAGCAACTGCAAATGCAATCATAAACTGTAGGAACGGGTCAATTTGCTTGACTTTCGGTGATATGACGAAGAAGGTTAATGTTTTCCACCTGGGAAAATAACCTCGAGACTTGGATGACCAATCATTTAAGGTGAATTTGATTGAAGCACTCACAAGCGAACATGAAGAGGAATTAGAGTATGAGTCTGACTATGAATTTGATTTGGAGTCAGATGACTTCAATTTTGACCAGATTGTAGACTCAACAGTTGAGTGGGCAACAAATGCAACCCCAGTCATTCTCTTGCAAGAGAACAACCTTTGATAGTTCATACCTCATCTTTAGAACTGAAAATTTTTCCTAGTCATCTCAAATACCACTACTTGGGTGAAAAGGAAGCTTTTCCTATGATCATAGCTTCCCATCTGACAGAATAACAAGAAGAGTATATTCTTACTATATTAAGGAAAAATAAAGAGGTCATTGGTTGGCCCATGGCCGACATCAAGGGGATCAGCCCATCCATTGTGCAACATAGGATTCATATGATAGAAAAGGCCAAGCTCAAACGTGATCCACAATGTTGACTAAACACCATTATGTAAGAGGCTATCCGTGCTGAAATCTTGAAACTACTAGACTATGAGATAATTTATCTCATATCTGATAGCTAGTGGCTAAGTCCAGTCCATGCTGTGCCCAATAAAGTTGGCTTTACTGTGGTAGAGAATGACAAAAAAGAATTAACACAGACTCATCCTCCAACGAAGATACGAGTTTGTATTGATTATCATAAGCTGAACGCTGCTACGTGTAAAGACCACTTCCCTCTTCCTTTCATAGATCAGATGCTCGAGAGATTGGCAAGACACAAATATTATTATTTTCTAGATGGATATTCAGGATACAATCAAATTCCAATTACTCCCAAGGACCAAAAAAAAGACAACTTTCACCTGTCCATTCGGAATGTTTGCATACCAACGAATGCCATTTGGGTTATGCAACGCTCCTGCAACGTTCCAACGTTGCATGCTTAGTCTTTTCTTAGACATGGTAGAAAGATTTCTGGAGATTTTTATGGATGATTTTTCGATATATGGAGATTCCTTTGACCAATGCCTGCATCATCTCAAATTGGCCTTACAAAGATGCATGAAAAAGAACTTAGCATTAACTGAAAAAAGTATCATTTCATGGTCAAACACGGAATCGTCCTTGGCATGAGATTTCGAGTACAGGAATTGAAGTTGACAAGTCTAAAGTGAAAGTGATAGCAAAATTCCCTGAACGTAAATGCTTAAAAGACATCATATCTTTTTTAGGGCATGCCGGATTTTACAGAAGGTTTATTAAAGAGTTTAGCAAAGTTGCTAGACCTTTAACTAATCTTTTAAGAAAAGATGTGCCCTTCCATTTGGATGATGGATGTCTGCAAGCTTTGGAGGAACTGAAACAAAAACTTATCTCTGCATCAATAGTATCAGCACCCGATTTGATTAGATCCTTTGAAGTCATGTGTGACGCCTCTGATTATGTCATAGGTGCCGTCCTAAGACAGCGTTTTGATAACAGGCAACACGTTATTTACTACGTGAGTAGGACGCTTAATGAGACCCAACTCAATTACACAACAACATAAAGGATTTTTAAGCAGTTGTGTTTGCGTTGGAGAAATCTACTTCGGTCTAAAACAACGATTTTCGCCGACCATTCTGCCCTCAGATATTTGATGCAAAAGAAGAACGCTAAGGCTAGACTCATTCGTTGTATCCTTCTTTTGCAAGAGTTCAACTTAAAGATAAATGACAAAAAAGGCATTGAAATGTGGTGGCAGAACACTTACCAGTGGAAAACATCCCCAATCAACGAAAGTTTTCCTGACGAATACATCCTAGTGATGTGTAAAGAGCCCTGGTATGCTTAGATAGTAAATTATCTTGCAACCGGGTAAACACCTTCTAGTTGGTTGAAACAAGACAAACATCGATTTTTCACACAGATACGATTTTTCTTCTGAGATGAACCATATCTATTCAAATATTGCTCTGACCAGATCATTAGAAGGTGATCTCCCTGAGGATGAACATCATAGTGTGTTGACATTTTGTCACAAGTTTGCATGTGTTAGACATTTTGGTCCACGGAAGACTGCCAAGAAAGTTCTGTAGAGTGGGTTCTACTAGCTCACTCTCTTTAAAGACTTATAATTTTTGTAAATTCTGCACAAGATGCCAAATGACGATTTGAATCACACATAAGGATATGATGCCCCTTACGCCTATCCTGGAAGTAGAAATTTTCAAGGTGAGGGACATCGATTTTATGGGACCCTTTCCAATTTCCTTTGACAACCAATTCAGTTTGGTAGCCATTGATTACATTTCAAAGTGGGTGGAAGCTATGCCAATGAGGATGAGTGACAACTGAGTTGTCATTAAGTTTTTAAGAGAAAATATTATTTTATGCTTCGGAGTCCCCCGTGCGATAATAAGCGACAATGAGAGTCATTTCTGCAATCGGACTTTTGAAGCCCTAATGCGAAAGTACTCTATTTCTCACAAATTATTCACGGCCTACCATCCTCAAATGAACGGACAAGTGGATATGACAAATAGACAAATCAAACTCATCCTGGAGAATACCTTAGGATAAAATAGGAAAAACTGGTCCGTTAAGCTATTTGATGTACTATGGGCTTATCGGACCGCCTACAAAACTGTCCTAGAGATGCCTCCGTATCGAGTGGTATTTGGAATACTATGTCATTTTTCCGTGGAGCTTGAGCACCGGACTTTGTGTGCTATTAGACAACTGAATTTTGACTTGAAGAAAGCCTATGACTTAAGGAAGTTGCAGATTTTTGAGCTTGAAGAAATAAGAAATGAAGCTTATGATAATGCTCGAATTTTCAAGAGTAGAACCAAAATCTTCCATGATCAGTCAATACATAGGAAGAAATTTGTCTCTGAACAAAAAGTTCGACTATATAACTCTAGGCTTCACCTTTTCGCCAAAAAATTGCAGACACGTTGGTCAGAACCATTCCTTGTTCAAACTGTTTTTTCACATGGAGCGATTGAAATTTTTGATCCTAAGAATGGTAATGTATTCAAAGTCAATGGTCAGAGATTAAAATCGTTCTTCACCACCAAGCCTGAGCTACATGAAACTTTTAAACTCGGTCTCTGTGACCCAGTATATGAGTGACCAGGCCCTTCTCTAAAATCCCATGTTTATCATTGTAAAAATCTTTTAGGGGACTCCTCTTTGTAAATAACTATTTTTCCTTTTCTTTAATAAAAATAAATAGAAAAAAGAAAAATATATAAAAGCAAAAAGAGTTCGGATTTTGTACAAAATTTTTAAAACCAAAATCTCCAATTCAAATTTCAAAATTCTCTAAGGGTAAAAAAGGAAAGTCATCCTTTCTCAGCTTATATATATATCCCTTCTATCTCTCTCACGGGTATCAACACTAGAAACTAACCCTAGATATAGAGAGAAGAGGGAGGAGCGCAACAACCTAAAAAAATCAGTGCCCTCTGCCCACCAATCTGCCGCGAAAGCGCGATCTTTGCCGAGATTCCACGGCTTTCTTGAGGATCCAGAAACGCCGCCAGTGTCCCTGTCTGTCGCCATGGAGTGTAGATCCCAGATCTATCCAAAATTTTTCTCTGCAACCACTATGACTGCTCAGGAAGTCCATCCTTGGATTTCTTGTAAGTCACCTAGAGGGGGGGTGAATAGGTGACTAGCTAATCTAATGCAAAACTACTGCGAAATTAAAAACTAATTATGCAAACTAAATAAACACACTTTGTATACCCAAAGAGTGAAGCCGAATTCCCAGTGAAGGGCCCTAGACTTTTCCTCAAGATTCCTCTTGACTAAGAGTTAAGGTGCTACTTTAGCTCTTGGTTTGATACAAGTGTGCACACAAGCATAATGACAATATCAAGCATGTAAGGATATGATCAATACACGAGCATGCAAGATATTAAAACAACCAAAGCATACATATCAATAAACCACAAGTATATCAAGCATGTGAGAATGTAAACAATAAAAGCATGCAAGATATATAAACACAAGTGAGAGAGGGAGTGATAAGCAATCGCAAATACGAGATATTTGTTTCGAGGTTTGAGCCACTTGCTCTACGTTCCCGCCTTCACCACTATGAAGGATTTCCATAATAATTGATCCCGCAAGATCACTCGGTGCCGCAACACTTACAATGAGCTCCCTCAAGAGCTCTTAGACCCGCAAGTCCCTCACTTGTTCCCGCAAGAACAACACACACAAGCACACTAACTTGCTGAGGCCGCACCTCTACAAATTCCCAATCAGAGGGGGTGGAACACTTTTGATCACTTCTCTTGATCACAAAAATAGATCTCTTACAATGAGGATCCCTAGAGGATAAGTATAACAATGAAAAGCTCAAGTTTGTGTGAGAAAACAAGATAGATGTAGAGATGAAAAATCTCAAGAAAACACTTTTTAAAACACAAGAGATTCACTCTTGAAAACTTTCTTTTGGATATGGAATGAAGCTCTAAAACTTGATTAGAAACTCTGTAGAAGATCTCTAGAAAACAACCTAAAAATCTTGCCCAAAAATCTTGCCAAAACACCTTTTTATAAAGGCATCAGAAAACTAATCGTTATAGGCCAGATTGGCCTGTCGGTCGACCGGCTGGTCGATCGGCCAACGGTCATATTTATGACCGTTAGGATTGCCAGTTGACCGCTCGGTCGAACCCACCAAGGTCTTGACCTATCGGTCGACTAGTTGGTCGACCGAGGCAAGAACCAGAGAGCAGTGCTCTCTGGCTGGTCAACCGCTCGGTCGACCGGGCCCTGATCCAGAGAGTAAACTCTCTGGATCGTCGATTGTCCGGTACACTGGCCCTCAAGCCTGGCTCTGTGCACGTGGCTGTGCACATCAGTCGATCGCTTGGTCGACCGACCTCTGGTTCGGTCGACCGCTTAGGTCAGGTTTTTCAAAATTTGAAACTTGGTTTTTTAAAATTCTAAAATTTTATTTAAAATATATAAAAAATCTACAAAAATAAGTTTATTGAAATACTTTGAAGTACAAATATGTGTGATTAAAAATTAACACATATTACAAGCATGTTGAACTATTTTTGAGGTGAAGAATTTTAACCTTAAAACAAAAACTATATTTTTCAAAAGCCAAACTTCTAAAGAGAAATATGATTTTTCCAAAAGTTGTTCAAATACAAAAACAAGATATTAAAACTTATTTGAAGTATAGTGTTTATGGATATGATCCAATACATATATAAGATGAAATATTTTTGTTTTTGACAATAAGCTCAAAATAAAGTTTTAACTTTAACAAAACTTAACATGATATAGAAACACCAAATAAGTTTTTCTAACATTTGAACCATCAATGTGTATGGATGAAATTCAAAACACATATAAAACATGTAAACTTATTTTGATGAACTCTATTCATGAAAACGAAATATGTTTGTTCTTTGAAGCTCAAAACCAAATCGAAACAAAACTTTTTCTTATGAAAACGCTATAGAAATTTTGTGTGTGTGTGTGAGCTTGAGTAATCCACAACTCATCTATCCTTTACATTTTATCTAAAATAAAAAATCTTAACACTTACAAAATTAGACTCAGGTCTTGAAAATCTTCTCTTGAAAATTTTCCTCCATGTTGACATGGTCCAAAACTTTGATCCATGAGCTAGATTATTGAGTACTTGATGCGATCTTGAAGCGCGAGCTCTTGAATCAACACGTGCTAACTTTAAAACTTTACTTCGAATCTTTTGTTGAAGTTAAACACCGACTAAGATCTTGATGAAATATCTAAAACGTATTAACCACAAAATCATTCATACTATAACTATATGAGTTAATCATCATCAAAACTAAAGTGATGGGCCTTTAGGCCAACAATCTCGTCCTTTTTTATGATGACAAAACTCATGGAGTTATAAATGCATGAATTAAAGATAAGTTCATAGAAGCTCCCCGTTAATTGATGCATATCAATAAACGATAAAGATATTCAATGAAGGCTCATAAACAAAACACAAATATATATGCATAAACAACAATTATTAAACATGCATATATAAACTCTCTAAATTCTTCTCCCCTTTATGTCAATTCATCAACAAAGGGGCAAAGAAAACAATCAAGAAAGATGATATGTGATATACATTCACAAAGAGGAAAGACGTTAAGTTAGCTCCCCCTACATACATGCATTACATGGAGAAGGGATGACTAGACCCTAACCCACATAAGTATAATATACAATATATAGACAGAGATATTAAGCTCCCCCTACACATATGTATAACATAAAGAAGAGAGGTCAAGCTCCTCAATATATAAAATACACTCAACATTAATCTATATATAGAGGAGATGTTAAGCTCCCCTTGCATATAGGTAATATATATCAAATAAATTTTGAAACAATTTTGATACCACTTTAAAACAAATTTTGAAACTACTTGAAGTTAACAAAACAAATTTTGATACTAATTGAAAGTAAATAGTAGTTGACAAAATAAATATTGATATACTTGTAGATAATATAATTATTATCTTATAGATCAACATGAAATCATTTTAAATTTAAAGATTTTTTTGAAATAACAAAAAACACATGCATAAACTTGTAAAAATACCAATTATCATTAAGAATAAAATCAAGCTTAGCATAAATAATTGTACTATAAAACATGTATGGTCAATGTAAACAAGCACAATCAAAATCATATATATGTATATATGAAATAGAAATACCACTTGAAATATGATGCACACATATATGGAAAACACGTATGAGTATACAAAAATGAAACAACATGAAGATCATGTATATATCTCATATCATCCACCCTTTTATGCACAAGTTTAAAAGATATTCAATAAGAGTATACAAGGCATGGTTGCCCATCCAACCGCCCTTTAAGGGTAAAAGTTTTTAAAAATAGGATTTAAAAATATTACTATAGTTGAAAACACTACCAATTGAAGAATAAATAACTAGTTTAAAATAATTTTTAAAAAACTAGTTAAATATCCTTCAAAACATGAAACCCAAATTATATATCTCATAAAACATGTATATCACACAAGAGTTATCACTCAAGATCTATAAAGCTCAAAAATATGCTCATGAAAATAAAGTCATGAGTAAACATAAAGGTGAGTGTACAAGAATCATGTGAATATAAATTCATGAAATAAATCGATAAGGCTCAAAACAAAATATGAAATTCTTTTATCAAAAAAAAACTAATAGAGCTTCAAGGTACATGTATGTTTTGTCGAAACTGAAGTATACATACATATCCAAACATTGAGTCCATAAATAATATTACATGAAGACAAGTGACTTTAGGATAGACATGTATATCTATAGTTTTGAACAAAATTAATATATACATGAAGCAAACAAACAACATGCACAAAAATAGAGAATACAAGTAAAAATATAAGAATCATTAAACCTAGATTATACAAATACATCTAATGAGTATACATGAGCATTAAGACACCCCAATAAAAGAGTCAAGTATAGCTCACTAATTGTATAAGTATATACAAGTTTTAATGAAAACTACATTTAAACATGTAATCAACACATAAAGCACAAAAATTTAAACAAATATAATCATTAGGGTAAATGCAAGTGCTTTTAGAATTAGGATATACACAATAGCTAAACGAATAGTGAGATCACAAAAATATACATCATATAAACATGGGTGTATTTCAAAGACTATCTATGTATTTCACATGTTTAATTAACATTACATTTAACAAATGAGCATTAAAACATTGCGTGTCAAAAAAACTCATAAATTATAAAAGCATATAAACTAAAACAGGAGTTAGAGATAGTTACCAAGCCATATGAACTAATCTCTAGATTTTCAAACTATAGTGGTTCTCCACCAAACATCCTTTGAAAGGATGCATCCATAAGTATGATCTTTAGCTCGAAACACATCAACCATCAAGGCACTAATTCTCTCACGTCTTGTGAGAGCCCACACCTACATCAAACACAAGTGGTAGAGATTTTGGTACCCATTTCTTCTTGCGTCCACGGGGGTTAGCATCATAAGGAGCCCAAACATTTTTATTTGCAAAATTTAAATAATTTAGCCTATCAAAGCAAAATCCTGTAAGATCGCCTTTGCGGCCACAATGTATACATGTGTACACTCTAGCATACATGTGAGTGCTGTGAGCATGGTGTGCATATGTATGCCATGGATGGTGTGCTTGAACATGTGAAACATGTTTCTTGAGAAACATAGATTCCAATTTACTATGATTAATGGCACATTGGCTCAAAGTGGAGCCCAAACAATCAATGTTCTTCTTCATTGAACAAATATCTTTTTCAATCTTGGAAGCAGCAACATGAGAAACATGAGAAACAACATTCTTTTTCTTTTTAGAAATATTTTCTTTTTCATTTAAAATAATTTTCTTTTTCAAAGATTTATTTTCATTTAAAACAATTTCCTTTTCTACATTGTTATCACATTATTTGATCCAATATGACATGAATATTACATCACTGGAATGTGCAAAAGTACGAATTATAGGAGATTTTTAAGATATGACATTGGTCGATACTCACAAGCTGGAAAGGATCTCGAGAGCTGATCAAAGAAAATGTATCAAGAGGATCTGCTATTAAGTCTCCAAGCCTACGCCAGGTTCCGATCCTGGGACTTGCTATGCTTCCTCTGGGCACTATGATCAGCATTAGAAAGTCCTTGATACTCCAGAGCTCCGATATCTGGACATGCAGATTCAGGGTTGTCAGGATGCAACCTAGCGAGTACATAAGAATGTCAAGTGGCGTGAGCAAAAGAAAATACACAGCACAGTAAATAAATGAAATTACGTGAAAACATGTTTATGCATACATGAAATCATGTTTAAAAACATATCAATGAAAGCATATGTAATTTATCAACGATATATGGATAATATAACCGTAAGTGTATATGTATAATATAACAATATGCAAAACTAATTGTATGAACTCAATCTCTGGTTCCATGAGATTAGTACGTTGAGGGAATAATCCAAACAAAGAAGCCCTCATCTATATACCATATACCTCACATCACCATTAACTGAGTATATACATAACCAGAGTTGCTAAGAGTTGGGATGTCAGTAGTGTTGTCATGTCAGGTCATGTCTGTGGAATAATGACCAGTACAAGAGTTAAGTCAAAAACATATTTATTATTATTAGGACTCGTCCTACTCAGATGTATGGGTATGTACCCTAGCATCTAAGCTTACATGCATCCACATGGGAGTACTCCGAGGTTGGTTATTGAAAACTGATGAGAAATCAAGGTATCATGTTCATAATTGGCCCCGTGCATACCCGAGACAATGACCTCAGTGTGATTGGATCTGGCCTCTAATCCCGGCCGCTAAGCCATAAGGGTCTTATTTGTATGCCCTAGAATCAGTAGTAGAATAAGTACAGGGTGCCAGGACACTCCACCCGGTCTCCAGTGGCCTCAGGTAGATTTGAAATAGTGTTGCAACATCGAGTCATTATGAAGACATACTTATTGAAGTCCATCAGTTGCCCCCGACCCAGTGTAAGTTGTATCTTTATTAGAAATGCTTAAGATTATTTCTAATTGAGTTTTACGATATCAATTTACGGGGAAAGAAGAATACATTATCAAGACTACAAAATCAGGAGATGTGAGATTCTAGAGGTGGCCCCCGAGGATTCAAGAGGTGGCCCCATTAGTAGGACATGTGTGTTGACACTCTAAAAAAGACAAGATTCTTATTGGTCTGAACAATGTCTAAACTTGTTGACATTTACAAAAGACAAGCGATAGACAAGCTGACGACCAGTTCTATACTTGTTGACATTTACAAAAGACAAGCAACAGATAAGCTGATGACCAGTTTTCACCCATCTTCGAGGGACAAGGAAGCAACTTGGACTCTACTGATCAGACAGTAAGCCCAGATTGTCTCTAAACAGACCTCAGCAGGTCTAAGATGCTAGCACTTAGCATCACATGAGCCCAAAGAGACAGCCTCGCATGAGAGGCTAAGATCATCCAACTTCGCCTTGAAGCCATTCACAGCTCCGCCAGGAAGCTAACTTATAGCTTCGCCTGAAGAACTCAGTTAACTCCGCAGAGAGTTAGCTTCGCTTGAAGCAGAACGGTAGCTTCGCCACAGACGATATCTAACTCCACTGAAGAGCTGTTTTCTGACTTCACCACATGCGCCTTCCAGCTCCGCTGTGAGCTCAACACGGGCATCTCCGTTGCGGGTCTGCTATGGTCAACCTTTGACCAATTAAATCTCCAGATGAGATCAAATCTATTCAGATCAAGATCAAATCCAATCAAGATCAAATCTGAGATCAAATTTGGTAGTTGATTGCCATAATCTCTTGACTCTCCTAAAATGAGTAAGAGGATCAGGCAAAATCTTTCAATTATATGGAAAGGATCAAAATAGATCAAGAAGATCGATACAACCTGCTACTTCTAGTTTCGTAGAAGCTGATTCTAGCCTCCCAGCAAGGCTACTTTCAGATTTAAACAGATTTGATTCAATTTGTTTCTATATTTTCAAGGGACAATTATACCCCTGCTCTCCCTATAAATAGCCCACCAGGGGCACAAGGAGAGAAGACATGCGATACGCTCCAGAGAGATGATAGACTTCTCGAGAGGACGCACCGCACACAAACAGAGATCTACTCTCTTGCTTCCAAGAATTCAGAGACTTCAGAGAATCACTTCTCTAATCAGGGTGCTGATACCCTAATACCTACCTTCTTCCCAAGGAATTTTTGGAACCAGGCGAGAAGGAATTCCTAAGCAAAGGCGGTTTTGAGAAGTAACAAGAGGGTTCTACCAACCTTCTGTTCTCTAATTCCCCGAACCAGGCGAGAAGGGAATCTTATCGCTCGCATCGTCAAAGGGACAAATTGGTCGCGCGCTGACCAGACTCCTATCGGCACACTTCTCCAGAATCTCAGAGGAGATCTACTTGTAATATTTTATGTTATTTGTAATTTAGCTCCTCGACCCTTTTTTGTAAGTTTTCTCCTTTGCAAATCAATGGAAAACAAGATGGCGACTCCGCTGGGGAAGATATTCTCCACTGCTAAGAATCGAGTGTCACAATGCGACGAACAGACCTTCGGGTCTATCTCTGAATTCAGGAAAGCCGGTGCAGCCAGAGCCTCTCTGGCTAAATCTTCAATGCAAGTCACTGCGGAGGCAAATAAGGCTCCCTACGAGCCTCCTGCGGTTCTCTAGCGCTGTAATACCCCGTTCCTGGAATACGTACTTAGTTACGTATTCAGATTTTCGATCGTATTTTTTTCGATTTGTTTCCTGTATTTATTCTGTATCATGAATTCCTTACACGATTAGTTTATATTGGATTTGGATTCGTGGACTCGGATTCAGCCCTAGTCTGAGCCGAGGGCCCGATCATAGCATATTCTTCGACTTGGTATTTCTGACGTGTAGAATTGACCGATTTCAATTTTAAATATTGTATTTCAATATATTAGATTTTCTGTGATTTTCTGGATTTTTCTGGAATTAAATTGAATTTCTTCAAAACCGGTGTCGGCCAGTACCGCTGACCGATTCCCGAATTTTTAGTTCTCTAACAGTTTAGAATTTCATGATGGTTCTTTAGACTTTATTTCTTGGAATCATATTTTCTGTCTATATTCTTTTTCTGAGAATTTTATGATTTTATGGAAATTCTTTCGGAGTCGGTAAATCACTGATTCCGGGATTTTTAATTTTAAAACTATAAAGTATTTCTTCGAACAGATTTCACTATTGGTCTTTATATATTATTCTTGATTTTTGGTAAAATTTTCAGATCATTCCGAGATACTTGAATTTCGGGCTTTTTTCCAATTTTTGCAATTCCTATTTCCACCTAAATTGCCACCTCATTTCCCACTCACCCTTCACCTAACCCCACTCATTCTCTCTCCTTCCCATAGCCGGCCAAGTGGCCACCCTAGGGACACCTCACCCCTCCCCTTTCACACAAAGCCCCCTTGCATTTATCCTATTTCCATCTCCTTCACAAATCCCCATCATATTTATACTTTCCTAATTGCTAATTTCTCTTTTCTTCCTCCACTTCATCAAGAGAAGAACTCTCTCACAAATCCTCTCATCTCCTCCACCAAAACCCTAGCTTCAAGGATCCATCTCAAGACTTCAAGAACCCATCTAGGGCTTCATCACAAGGGCTTCATCTCCAACCACCAACCCCAAGGCAACACCAAGATCTACTCCTTCAACCCTAGCTTCAACAACAATTCATGGATTGAAGCCATCATCTTCTTCATCTTGGATCAAGCCCCAATCCAACCTATCCAGGTGAGTACCTTACTCACCAAGACCTAGATAGCTCTCTATTTTCTTGTGATGTGAACTCTTGAACACTTGCACCATAAAAATCCCATTTTTAGGTTATCAAACTAAAGATCCAACCTTTCCATGTAAATATCTCTACTCACCAAGGCTAGTCCATCCCTTGTGTACTTGTGTTGGTAGATCAGGCCCCCTAATGTCATAAAAATCCCATCTTTAGACTATTAGAGACAACCCCATAAAAAAATCTGATTTTTAACTTAACAACAGCAGATTTCAGAGGATCGGTCGACCGACAGTCGACCGATCACTCGACCGATGTGCACAACGTGCACAGTTTTGAGCTGGCGGTCGACCGGCAGTCGACCGATGACTCGACCGACTTAGGAATTAGGTGTGGACCAGTCGACCGGCCAAAACCTGGAGCTCACGGCATCTGACCGGTCGACCGGCAGTCGACCGGGAGTCGACCGTTAGTTATGTCCCCAGTCGACCGGCAGTCGACCGGAGGTCGACCGACAGTCTGATTCTGGGCCAGAATTTCTGACTCTTTCCATTTCTAATTTCGATATTACCCTGGCACATGTATGGTATGTTAGTCTTGTTTATGCTTCATATTTGTACCGCTTGACATGTTACATGATGGATCTTACACTTGGTTCATGTGAATGTACCTTGTACTTAATAACCTATTACTTGTAGTACATTACCTCTAGTCACCTCATCTTGTCATGCAATTGCTTGTTCCATTCTTGTACTTGTACCTTGCCGTGTTATTATTGTTTCCTTATTCTATAGCATGCGTGGCAGACCCTCCGAGGTCGTTGAACCCTAGAATGCATCTATGTTCCACTTGTCTTACCTTATCACAGCTTTGTCAATTATCTATTTTCCTTTTAACACATGTATATCACACGACACCTAATATGTAATCACTTGACCCACTGACATGCCACCACCTTGTTAGACCCTATTGTTATGTCATGGTTGACCCGGCCATTTATATATTTATTGTTACGTTTTATTGTTTGTTATATATCACCACTTTGTCACGCTATCTCCTAAACCAAGCATGATACACCTGACTTCATGATTATCTTGTTTACGGGAACCCTGCCTTGTTTTATGGAACTAAGTGCCACACCATACTCGGTGGGGGCCACCTCTAGAATCCACTCCCTCAGAACAAAGTGCCACATGGAACAAAGTGCCACACCACACGGTGGGGGCCACCTCTTGAATCCATGGGGGCCACCTCTTGAATCTGTAGGGCTATTACTGTTATGTTCATTTTCCCGTAAACTGATAATCCTTAATAAGCTACAACTTGTATGGGGTATGGGTGGAAGTGATGGATGCCGGAATGATACCTTGCTTATAGTAGGTGGGCGGAATATGGAGATTACTGTTAGTGGGACTTTGGGCCCACACTATATGACTGTTAGGGGGACTTTGGGCCTCCAAATCGGTTCCAGGTGTATGGAAACTACTATAAGAAGTGATATCAGTTCTCTATCTACTTCCGATAACGACCCTCGACTTTCTTATATATGGATGTATGTGAGTTGGGATCGATACCGAGACACATACCTAGATATATGGGTTAGACGAGTAATAATAATAATTGATGTCAGTTATGATTCCCGATATAGTTACTGTTATGTGTACCTGTTATGTTATGACTCCCGTTCTACTTGCCGTGATTCCAGTGATGATTCTGGTTATTGGCTTATGTCTTTCTCGTTATGATTATCACATGATTTGCAACTTCGATTCTATATGCTTGGATTACTGTGGCATGAGATAGAGGTATATAGATGAGGGTTTCCTTGTTTGGATTATTCCTTCGATGTACTAGTCTCATGGGACAGTGACTTAAGCGTATATAATTGTTGACTGAGATTTCCTGCACACAAAAGATGGTATTTTAGTTTTAAAAATAGATGTGCAAGTTTCAGTTCTAATCCGCGGTAGCAGGGCTATGCGGGTCGTGATCCTCAGGGAGGGACTGCGATGGAAGCGTTAAGCAAGTTATCTCTTTTTTTTTTATCTTTTTATTATTAGTAGTGGTATTTACAATGGATGGTATTTACAATGAAGTGAAGAAAAGAATTGTGGAAGATGTGGATTTAATCTACAAAAAAGAAAAGAAAAGAAAAGGAAAAGACTATAAAATACACACCTACCTCTTCAGTCCTACTTACCTTCGATCCTTTTGCGACGACTTACTTTTTCTCAGAAGATTTGCAAGTATGGCGTATAGGATGTTCGTCGCCATAAGCCATCAAGGGGTCTTCGTTGGCTAGGCAGTCTCGAAGCAATCGGGTCTCACGGATTGCAAGTCATCAGAGAGAAACAATGACATAGAACAAGATTAGAAAAACAAAGATAAAGCGAGAATAAAGAAACAATGAAACAAGAATAAAAACAAACCAACCTCGAGCAGATTTTTATTAACAATGGGGGAAAAATAAAAACTTACACCGATGTCACCTCAGTACAAGTATGATTCCTTCCTCCATGAAAGCATCTCCACTCTCAGTTACAAAATTTACAAAATGAAAATAAAATCTAACCTAAAACCTAAACCCTAGCTTTTGGCCCTTGGCTCTTCGCTGGACGCTTTCTGTGTTGCATCTGTAGGGGTATTTATAGGAGTTGGAAGATGTAGAGTCCTAGTATAACTTTCCCAAAAAATCTTATCTCCAGACTTGTGGCACTTATCCATAGAAGTTCAAATCAAATCTGTCCTGCAATTTATTATCCTGTTGATCGCCGAAATTGGCTTATCTACGGACTGAATTGGAAAGTTTGATCAACATAAGAGTTGTAGGGCTTCAAGTCTTCTTTCTGGATCATTTTGAATCATCAGATTTGCATATCTGTAGCAAAAGTTATGATCTGAATACTAAACATGTACAGTCTGAATCCGAATTTATCTTTAAACTCTTTCCTGCAAGCATTTAAGGTTGAATAGAAGTCTATCCTTCCCTCTTCTTTGTATTTGCAACTTTGGCCCTTATGTATTTGCACTTTTAACATTTGGTATTTGCACTTTTACACCTGGGCTTGGACTTGGGCTTGGATATGGGCTTTTGGGCTTCATTAAGCTTTATTTCTTATAAAAATAAGAACTCGAGGCCTGCACATAATAAATCACAAAATATTAATAAATGTGCAGAATTAAATGAATAAATATGAAAATGTGATGGTAAATGTTATGATAAAAATGCATTTTTCACTACCAATCAATAATCACTTTTACTTATAATCAGTTTTACCCGTATTTCCTGTTCTATGATTCTGTTATATCTGCTCTTATATACTATTCTTGCGTTCTGACACTATTCATGTCTCTTAGCCATTTGGCAGTAGTTCATTTATTGTTATACGTCTTGACCCCTTGGATTTGCACATTCAGATTCCGAAGCTGGATCGAAGTGGAGTTGTCCATCGTAGATCGAGCCATCCTTAGCGGGCAGGCATCCCAGCTCCAGTTCCTTGTGCCTGACCTCTTTTGACTCACGGGATCTCCATCCTACTCGTAAGCTCTTTTGTACTTTTGCTGTACATCTTTTTTGGGACTTGGTTGTGATAACTGATACATGTAAAATGAAATGTTTATCATATACTGTGATGACTTTGTATTGTACCTTTATGTTGGCATATATGTGTGTATACCACGCTTTGTGTTGCACTCTGATCATTTCTTGTTGTACCTTTGCTTAGCGTATATGTGTGGGTGCATTTTCGGACCTACGCATATACGTCGCAGTGACGTCCCCGTATCCGTGGAATCGGGGCGTTACAGGTTGGTATCAGAGCTTAGGCTCTTACCCCTATAGTACAGACAAGCTGCAAATTCCTGTAATTTGCTAATGCCAACTACAACGTACAAAGTTATCTAGTCCTTCTTGATTCTACATTTGGTCCTTCTTGATTCTTTCCTTCATATCCTGAAGTCCTTCCATTCCATGTTCCAGCTCCTTCCGGTCTATCCATACCTCGTATCGATGGAGAGGAGATCGGGTCTCAGCAACTCTGGATCAGCATCGAATGGCGCAGCGGGAGAGAATGTGGATCTACTGAGGATTATCCAGATGATGATGGAGAACCAGCAGCAGCAGACCGAGCTTCTCCGGCAAGAGATAGCAGCACCTAAGGGACAGAGGCCGGGGAACATATCAGACTTCAGCCAGCCATATTCACGGGTGGAGAGAAACCCTTGGAGGCCGAGCAATGGCTGACGGACACATCGGACTTGTTGAATGCAGCCCGTGTCCCAGAGGAAAACCAAGTGGAAGTTGCCAAGATCCAGTTAAAAGATATAGCCAGGACTTGGTGGCTAGCAGAGGAGGCCAGATTAGAGAAGCCTGTCACTTGGGACACCTTCTCCAAGAGTTTCTACAGCAGATTCTTCCCTGTCACAGCTCAGAAGGACATGGAAGAGCAATTCATCAGGCTTCGGCAGGGGAGTAAGTCCGTGGATGAGTATGCCGCGGAGTTTCTCAGGTTGAGCCGCTTTGCCCCGTACATGGTGACGGATGAGGAGAAGCGGGCAGGCAGGTTTCAGCAGGGCCTACAGATGGATATACAGGTCCTCTTGATGCCCCAGCAGCTGAAGACATATTCTGAGGTTCTTACCATAGCTCGAGAAGTAGAGCGTGGACTGGAGAAGAAGAAGGAGAATCAGATGAAGAGCCAAGCCAAGAAGAGGCCTCTTGAGTTGATGGATGAGGAGGATGCAGATAGGGCAACCCAGGGCCTGATGATGAAGAGACCATTCCAGACCCCTCTTCCTCAGATCACATGCAATTTCTGCCACAGGCCCGGACATTATAAGAGGGATTGTCGAGTGGCCAATGGATTATGTTTGGCATGTGGATCAGAGAGTCATGAAGTTAGGGATTGCCGGTTCAGAAGGGTAGAGAATGTGGCTCCAGTCAGACCAGCTCTTCCAGCTCCAGCACGTCCAGCTCCAGCACTTCCAGCGCCGCCACTGAGGAGGGACCCTGAACCTGTTGATCGAAGAGTTCCACTTCCACCCCAACGGTATGATCATCAGTATAGGGGAATGAGACCAAGGGCAGATCAGAGGAGAGGTCAAGTTCACATCATGGCAGCAGAGGCCTCAGATGATGCGGCAGAGTGGGAAGACCAGTATCCAGACCAGGAGCCTTGAGGATATCATGGTAACCGCTACCCCATATCTTGTATTCGAGTTGATTATCTTTCTTAATATTTCTTTTGTCATGTTATCATTATTTATTCTGGTCCTTCCTGTATTGATCTTATCCCCTGTTTTGGTTTTATGATGCCTTTATTCGTGCCTTCGTCCTCCTTGTATTCAATTTGCCTCCTTAACGAAATTGCGAGGACGCAATTTTTTGTAAGGTGGGTAGATTGTAATACCCCGTTCCTGGAATACGTACTTAGTTACGTATTCAGATTTTCGATCGTATTTTTTCGATTTGTTTCCTGTATTTATTCTGTATCATGAATTCCTTACACGATTAGTTTATATTGGATTTGGATTCGTGGACTCGGATTCAGCCCTAGTCTGAGCCGAGGGCCCGATCATAGCATATTCTTCGACTTGGTATTTCTGACGTGTAGAATTGACCGATTTCAATTTTAAATATTGTATTTCAATATATTAGATTTTCTGTGATTTTCTGGATTTTTCTGGAATTAAATTGAATTTCTTCAAAACCGGTGTCGGCCAGTACCGCTGACCGATTCCCAAATTTTTAGTTCTCTAACAGTTTAGAATTTCATGATGGTTCTTTAGACTTTATTTCTTGGAATCATATTTTCTGTCTATATTCTTTTTCTGAGAATTTTATGATTTTATGGAAATTCTTTCGGAGTCGGTAAATCACTGATTCCGGGATTTTTAATTTTAAAACTATAAAGTATTTCTTCAAACAGATTTCACTATTGGTCTTTATATATTATTCTTGATTTTTGGTAAAATTTCCAGATCATTCCGAGATACTTGAATTTCGGGCTTTTTTCCAATTTTTGCAATTCCTATTTCCACCTAAATTGCCACCTCATTTCCCACTCACCCTTCACCTAACCCCACTCATTCTCTCTCCTTCCCATAGCCGGCCAAGTGGCCACCCTAGGGACACCTCACCCCTCCCCTTTCACACAAAGCCCCCTTGCATTTATCCTATTTCCATCTCCTTCACAAATCCCCATCATATTTATACTTTCCTAATTGCTAATTTCTCTTTTCTTCCTCCACTTCATCAAGAGAAGAACTCTCTCACAAATCCTCTCATCTCCTCCACCAAAACCCTAGCTTCAAGGATCCATCTCAAGACTTCAAGAACCCATCTAGGGCTTCATCACAAGGGCTTCATCTCCAACCACCAACCCCAAGGCAACACCAAGATCTACTCCTTCAACCCTAGCTTCAACAACAATTCATGGATTGAAGCCATCATCTTCTTCATCTTGGATCAAGCCCCAATCCAACCTATCCAGGTGAGTACCTTACTCACCAAGACCTAGATAGCTCTCTATTTTCTTGTGATGTGAACTCTTGAACACTTGCACCATAAAAATCCCATTTTTAGGTTATCAAACTAAAGATCCAACCTTTCCATGTAAATATCTCTACTCACCAAGGCTAGTCCATCCCTTGTGTACTTGTGTTGGTAGATCAGGCCCCCTAATGTCATAAAAATCCCATCTTTAGACTATTAGAGACAACCCCATAAAAAATCTGATTTTTAACTTAACAACAGCAGATTTCAGAGGATCGGTCGACCGACAGTCGACCGATCACTCGACCGATGTGCACAACGTGCACAGTTTTGAGCTGGCGGTCGACCGGCAGTCGACCGATGACTCGACCGACTTAGGAATTAGGTGTGGACCAGTCGACCGGCCAAAACCTGGAGCTCACGGCATCTGACCGGTCGACCGGCAGTCGACCGGGAGTCGACCGTTAGTTATGTCCCCAGTCGACCGGCAGTCGACCGGAGGTCGACCGACAGTCTGATTCTGGGCCAGAATTTCTGACTCTTTCCATTTCTAATTTCGATATTACCCTGGCACATGTATGGTATGTTAGTCTTGTTTATGCTTCATATTTGTACCGCTTGACATGTTACATGATGGATCTTACACTTGGTTCATGTGAATGTACCTTGTACTTAATAACCTATTACTTGTAGTACATTACCTCTAGTCACCTCATCTTGTCATGCAATTGCTTGTTCCATTCTTGTACTTGTACCTTGCCGTGTTATTATTGTTTCCTTATTCTATAGCATGCGTGGCAGACCCTCCGAGGTCGTTGAACCCTAGAATGCATCTATGTTCCACTTGTCTTACCTTATCACAGCTTTGTCAATTATCTATTTTCCTTTTAACACATGTATATCACACGACACCTAATATGTAATCACTTGACCCACTGACATGCCACCACCTTGTTAGACCCTATTGTTATGTCATGGTTGACCCGGCCATTTATATATTTATTGTTACGTTTTATTGTTTGTTATATATCACCACTTTGTCACGCTATCTCCTAAACCAAGCATGATACACCTGACTTCATGATTATCTTGTTTACGGGAACCCTGCCTTGTTTTATGGAACTAAGTGCCACACCATACTCGGTGGGGGCCACCTCTAGAATCCACTCCCTCAGAACAAAGTGCCACATGGAACAAAGTGCCACACCACACGGTGGGGGCCACCTCTTGAATCCATGGGGGCCACCTCTTGAATCTGTAGGGCTATTACTGTTATGTTCATTTTCCCGTAAACTGATAATCCTTAATAAGCTACAACTTGTATGGGGTATGGGTGGAAGTGATGGATGCCGGAATGATACCTTGCTTATAGTAGGTGGGCGGAATATGGAGATTACTGTTAGTGGGACTTTGGGCCCACACTATATGACTGTTAGGGGGACTTTGGGCCTCCAAACCGGTTCCAGGTGTATGAAAACTACTATAAGAAGTGATATCAGTTCTCCATCTACTTCCGATAACGACCCTCGACTTTCTTATATATGGATGTATGTGAGTTGGGATCGATACCGAGACACATACCTAGATATATGGGTTAGACGAGTAATAATAATAATTGATGTCAGTTATGATTCCCGATATAGTTACTGTTATGTGTACCTGTTATGTTATGACTCCCGTTCTACTTGCCGTGATTCCAGTGATGATTCTGGTTATTGGCTTATGTCTTTCTCGTTATGATTATCACATGATTTGCAACTTCGATTCTATATGCTTGGATTACTGTGGCATGAGATAGAGGTATATAGATGAGGGTTTCCTTGTTTGGATTATTCCTTCGATGTACTAGTCTCATGGGACAGTGACTTAAGCGTATATAATCACTTTTACTTATAATCAGTTTTACCCGTATTTCCTGTTCTATGATTCTGTTATATCTGCTCTTATATACTATTCTTGCGTTCTGACACTATTCATGTCTCTTAGCCATTTGGCAGTAGTTCATTTATTGTTATACGTCTTGACCCCTTGGATTTGCACATTCAGATTCCGAAGCTGGATCGAAGTGGAGTTGTCCATCGTAGATCGAGCCATCCTTAGCGGGCAGGCATCCCAGCTCCAGTTCCTTGTGCCTGACCTCTTTTGACTCACGGGATCTCCATCCTACTCGTGAGCTCTTTTGTACTTTTGCTGTACATCTTTTTTGGGACTTGGTTGTGATAACTGATACATGTAAAATGAAATGTTTATCATATACTGTGATGACTTTGTATTGTACCTTTATGTTGGCATATATGTGTGTATACCACGCTTTGTGTTGCACTCTGATCATTTCTTGTTGTACCTTTGCTTAGCGTATATGTGTGGGTGCATTTTCGGACCTACGCATATACGTCGCAGTGACGTCCCCGTATCCGTGGAATCGGGCGTTACAGGTTGGTATCAGAGCTTAGGCTCTTACCCCTATAGTACAGACAAGCTGCAAATTCCTGTAATTTGCTAATGCCAACTACAACGTACAAAGTTATCTAGTCCTTCTTGATTCTACATTTGGTCCTTCTTGATTCTTTCCTTCATATCCTGAAGTCCTTCCATTCCATGTTCCAGCTCCTTCCGGTCTATCCATACCTCGTATCGATGGAGAGGAGATCGGGTCGCAGCAACTCTGGATCAGCATCGAATGGCGCAGCGGGAGAGAATGTGGATCTACTGAGGATTATCCAGATGATGATGGAGAACCAGCAGCAGCAGACCGAGCTTCTCCGGCAAGAGATAGCAGCACCTAAGGGACAGAGGCCGGGGAACATATCAGACTTCAGGAGGCTGCAGCCAGCCATATTCACGGGTGGAGAGAAACCCTTGGAGGCCGAGCAATGGCTGACGGACACATCGGACTTGTTGAATGCAGCCCGTGTCCCAGAGGAAAACCAAGTGGAAGTTGCCAAGATCCAGTTAAAAGATATAGCCAGGACTTGGTGGCTAGCAGAGGAGGCCAGATTAGAGAAGCCTGTCACTTGGGACACCTTCTCCAAGAGTTTCTACAGCAGATTCTTCCCTGTCACAGCTCAGAAGGACATGGAAGAGCAATTCATCAGGCTTCGGCAGGGGAGTAAGTCCGTGGATGAGTATGCCGCGGAGTTTCTCAGGTTGAGCCGCTTTGCCCCGTACATGGTGACGGATGAGGAGAAGCGGGCAGGCAGGTTTCAGCAGGGCCTACAGATGGATATACAGGTCCTCTTGATGCCCCAGCAGCTGAAGACATATTCTGAGGTTCTTACCATAGCTCGAGAAGTAGAGCGTGGACTGGAGAAGAAGAAGGAGAATCAGATGAAGAGCCAAGCCAAGAAGAGGCCTCTTGAGTTGATGGATGAGGAGGATGCAGATAGGGCAACCCAGGGCCTGATGATGAAGAGACCATTCCAGACCCCTCTTCCTCAGATCACATGCAATTTCTGCCACAGGCCCGGACATTATAAGAGGGATTGTCGAGTGGCCAATGGATTATGTTTGGCATGTGGATCAGAGAGTCATGAAGTTAGGGATTGCCGGTTCAGAAGGGTAGAGAATGTGGCTCCAGTCAGACCAGCTCTTCCAGCTCCAGCACTTCCAGCGCCGCCACTGAGGAGGGACCCTGAACCTGTTGATCGAAGAGTTCCACTTCCACCCCAACGGTATGATCATCAGTATAGGGGAATGAGACCAAGGGCAGATCAGAGGAGAGGTCAAGTTCACATCATGGCAGCAGAGGCCTCAGATGATGCGGCAGAGTGGGAAGACCAGTATCCAGACCAGGAGCCTTGAGGATATCATGGTAACCGCTACCCCATATCTTGTATTCGAGTTGATTATCTTTCTTAATATTTCTTTTGTCATGTTATCATTATTTATTCTGGTCCTTCCTGTATTGATCTTATCCCCTGTTTTGGTTTTATGATGCCTTTATTCGTGCCTTCGTCCTCCTTGTATTCAATTTGCCTCCTTAACGAAATTGCGAGGACGCAATTTTTTGTAAGGTGGGTAGATTGTAATACCCCGTTCCTGGAATACGTACTTAGTTACGTATTCAGATTTTCGATCGTATTTTTTTCGATTTGTTTCCTGTATTTATTCTGTATCATGAATTCCTTACACGATTAGTTTATATTGGATTTGGATTCGTGGACTCGGATTCAGCCCTAGTCTGAGCCGAGGGCCCGATCATAGCATATTCTTCGACTTGGTATTTCTGACGTGTAGAATTGACCGACTTCAATTTTAAATATTGTATTTCAATATATTAGATTTTCTGTGATTTTCTGGATTTTTCTGGAATTAAATTGAATTTCTTCAAAACCGGTGTCGGCCAGTACCGCTGACCGATTCCCGAATTTTTAGTTCTCTAACAGTTTAGAATTTCATGATGGTTCTTTAGACTTTATTTCTTGGAATCATATTTTCTGTCTATATTCTTTTTCTGAGAATTTTATGATTTTATGGAAATTCTTTCGGAGTCGGTAAATCACTGATTCCGGGATTTTTAATTTTAAAACTATAAAGTATTTCTTCAAACAGATTTCACTATTGGTCTTTATATATTATTCTTGATTTTTGGTAAAATTTCCAGATCATTCCGAGATACTTGAATTTCGGGCTTTTTTTCCAATTTTTGCAATTCCTATTTCCACCTAAATTGCCACCTCATTTCCCACTCACCCTTCACCTAACCCCACTCATTCTCTCTCCTTCCCATAGCCGGCCAAGTGGCCACCCTAGGGACACCTCACCCCTCCCCTTTCACACAAAGCCCCCTTGCATTTATCCTATTTCCATCTCCTTCACAAATCCCCATCATATTTATACTTTCCTAATTGCTAATTTCTCTTTTCTTCCTCCACTTCATCAAGAGAAGAACTCTCTCACAAATCCTCTCATCTCCTCCACCAAAACCCTAGCTTCAAGGATCCATCTCAAGACTTCAAGAACCCATCTAGGGCTTCATCACAAGGGCTTCATCTCCAACCACCAACCCCAAGGCAACACCAAGATCTACTCCTTCAACCCTAGCTTCAACAACAATTCATGGATTGAAGCCATCATCTTCTTCATCTTGGATCAAGCCCCAATCCAACCTATCCAGGTGAGTACCTTACTCACCAAGACCTAGATAGCTCTCTATTTTCTTGTGATGTGAACTCTTGAACACTTGCACCATAAAAATCCCATTTTTAGGTTATCAAACTAAAGATCCAACCTTTCCATGTAAATATCTCTACTCACCAAGGCTAGTCCATCCCTTGTGTACTTGTGTTGGTAGATCAGGCCCCCTAATGTCATAAAAATCCCATCTTTAGACTATTAGAGACAACCCCATAAAAAATCTGATTTTTAACTTAACAACAGCAGATTTCAGAGGATCGGTCGACCGACAGTCGACCGATCACTCGACCGATGTGCACAACGTGCACAGTTTTGAGCTGGCGGTCGACCGGCAGTCGACCGATGACTCGACCGACTTAGGAATTAGGTGTGGACCAGTCGACCGGCCAAAACCTGGAGCTCACGGCATCTGACCGGTCGACCGGCAGTCGACCGGGAGTCGACCGTTAGTTATGTCCCCAGTCGACCGGCAGTCGACCGGAGGTCGACCGACAGTCTGATTCTGGGCCAGAATTTCTGACTCTTTCCATTTCTAATTTCGATATTACCCTGGCACATGTATGGTATGTTAGTCTTGTTTATGCTTCATATTTGTACCGCTTGACATGTTACATGATGGATCTTACACTTGGTTCATGTGAATGTACCTTGTACTTAATAACCTATTACTTGTAGTACATTACCTCTAGTCACCTCATCTTGTCATGCAATTGCTTGTTCCATTCTTGTACTTGTACCTTGCCGTGTTATTATTGTTTCCTTATTCTATAGCATGCGTGGCAGACCCTCCGAGGTCGTTGAACCCTAGAATGCATCTATGTTCCACTTGTCTTACCTTATCACAGCTTTGTCAATTATCTATTTTCCTTTTAACACATGTATATCACACGACACCTAATATGTAATCACTTGACCCACTGACATGCCACCACCTTGTTAGACCCTATTGTTATGTCATGGTTGACCCGGCCATTTATATATTTATTGTTACGTTTTATTGTTTGTTATATATCACCACTTTGTCACGCTATCTCCTAAACCAAGCATGATACACCTGACTTCATGATTATCTTGTTTACGGGAACCCTGCCTTGTTTTATGGAACTAAGTGCCACACCATACTCGGTGGGGGCCACCTCTAGAATCCACTCCCTCAGAACAAAGTGCCACATGGAACAAAGTGCCACACCACACGGTGGGGGCCACCTCTTGAATCCATGGGGGCCACCTCTTGAATCTGTAGGGCTATTACTGTTATGTTCATTTTCCCGTAAACTGATAATCCTTAATAAGCTACAACTTGTATGGGGTATGGGTGGAAGTGATGGATGCCGGAATGATACCTTGCTTATAGTAGGTGGGCGGAATATGGAGATTACTGTTAGTGGGACTTTGGGCCCACACTATATGACTGTTAGGGGGACTTTGGGCCTCCAAACCGTTCCAGGTGTATGGAAACTACTATAAGAAGTGATATCAGTTCTCCATCTACTTCCGATAACGACCCTCGACTTTCTTATATATGGATGTATGTGAGTTGGGATCGATACCGAGACACATACCTAGATATATGGGTTAGACGAGTAATAATAATAATTGATGTCAGTTATGATTCCCGATATAGTTACTGTTATGTGTACCTGTTATGTTATGACTCCCGTTCTACTTGCCGTGATTCCAGTGATGATTCTGGTTATTGGCTTATGTCTTTCTCGTTATGATTATCACATGATTTGCAACTTCGATTCTATATGCTTGGATTACTGTGGCATGAGATAGAGGTATATAGATGAGGGTTTCCTTGTTTGGATTATTCCTTCGATGTACTAGTCTCATGGGACAGTGACTTAAGCGTATATAATCACTTTTACTTATAATCAGTTTTACCCGTATTTCCTGTTCTATGATTCTGTTATATCTGCTCTTATATACTATTCTTGCGTTCTGACACTATTCATGTCTCTTAGCCATTTGGCAGTAGTTCATTTATTGTTATACGTCTTGACCCCTTGGATTTGCACATTCAGATTCCGAAGCTGGATCGAAGTGGAGTTGTCCATCGTAGATCGAGCCATCCTTAGCGGGCAGGCATCCCAGCTCCAGTTCCTTGTGCCTGACCTCTTTTGACTCACGGGATCTCCATCCTACTCGTGAGCTCTTTTGTACTTTTCCTGTACATCTTTTTTGGGACTTGGTTGTGATAACTGATACATGTAAAATGAAATGTTTATCATATACTGTGATGACTTTGTATTGTACCTTTATGTTGGCATATATGTGTGTATACCACGCTTTGTGTTGCACTCTGATCATTTCTTGTTGTACCTTTGCTTAGCGTATATGTGTGGGTGCATTTTCGGACCTACGCATATACGTCGCAGTGACGTCCCCGTATCCGTGGAATCGGGGCGTTACAAGCGCAACAAGGAAGCACGCCCGCAGTCCAAGTCTAGCACTATAGAGAACCTGGTCATCCACTTCGACCAGGAAAAATATGAAGAAGTCCTCTCTGGGGGTGGTCTAATGTTTCGCGCGCGGAAACATAGAAAGGTCTCCATGACCAGGGTTTCGGAACAGAAACCAGGATCAGAATTCTGCCAACACCCCTCAGCCTCGCGTGTGGCTAGTCAGGTTCCTTTTGAACCCAAGTCTCCCTTGTCAAAGCAGATGTGGAGACCAAAGCAAAAGGCTCTGAATAAAGCCTCAGGCGTAGCTACGCCACAAGTGCGTCTCTCTTGTGAAGAAAAAGGTAAGATGCCTACCTGCTCCAACAATGCTGCCAGCCGCGAAGTTACAGCGGCGACCATACCTTCGCCTAACTCAAGATTAACAACTCGCACTAGCCTCGCTTTCATGAGCGAAGCTACTATACCTCAGCGTATGCATGACGTTCGCAGCAGCATAGCGGATAAAGCACCACAACGTACTTCGTTCCCCAGTTCTTCAATCGCCAAGCTCGTGCTTTGTGGCGGAGCTAAGGGATTGTCCCAAAGTGCTGATAGCATTACTTATGCAGCTTCAGCGCCCGATGGCGTTTCCAAAGCTTTTAGCCACGAAGTTAGAGCCAAAGCACTATTTAAGGCTAATCACCTTCACAGCAGCATAGCGGATAAAGCACTACAGCGTGCTTCATTCCCCAGTTCTTCAAGCGCTCAGCTCGCGCTTTGTGGCGGAGCTAAGGAATTGTCCCTAAGTACTGATAGCGTGGCTTATGCAGCTTCAGCGCCTAAGGGCGTTTCCAAGGTTCTTAGCCGCGAAGTTAGAACTGAAGCATTATTCAGTGCTAATCCCCTCTGCGGGGATAAAAGGAGCAGCACATCGTCCTACGCGCGATCCAAAAGAGCCTCTGTGCTGGATCGTTTAGGCCCAACTGGGTCTGACTTGCGAGAATTCTTGACAAACAAATGGAAGTCAGAATCTTTCCGAACTACTCCCTGTTGTTAACAAGTGGGATGTCAGCTGGTGACAGTCCACTCAGTCCATTGCCGGCTAGGACCAATCCTCGCCACTTCTCCATGCCGACGATCAGTTTTCGATCGGTTGACGGTGCAAGCTCCGATGAAGCATCACAAAAGGAGCGTATCGCGAGATCTACCCTCTGCATCCGTTAACATGACCGGAAGAGGACGAGAGCTGCGCAGGGGCAGACAAGCGTCCGATGACACTCCCTACAGCTCCCCAGATCCAGATTACAACCCAGGCTTAGGCGAAGTCTTGGTGCATGAAGAGGGTGTCTTCCGAAACACCAGATCTAGGGTGGCGATACCCTACAGTTATGAACGGCCTTCTTCCTCAATGGCAGTAGCCTCGCCGGAACTAAAGGGAGGATCAGTCTAATGGTCTGGTGAAGAAGATGAAGATAGTGGGTATGCCTCTTCGGCGACAGTCAGCTCAGTGCGAACAGACAGAGCATCAGTAAACATGGCTGATAATGGTAATGACGACCTTCGTCGACGTTTGGAAGCTCAGGAGCAAACTTTCAAAACCCAGCAAAAAGCTCTGGACAACATTCAACAGATGCTCTCTCAACTCCTCAATAACTGGAATAACAATGATACCGGGAGTAACCATGATGAGGAAGAACATCTTAGCAATGACCAGCCAAAGACAAAAAAGTCCAAGGAGGGTTCTTCTTTAGACGCTGAAGTCTTTATGGGCCTCCAAGCTCAAATCGCATCCCTAACTCAGAGGGATGAATTAAAGAAAGTGGGGACAATCCATCCTTACCCGCTAGAGTGGGATTCAGTGCCATACACACCGAAGTTCAAACCACCAACGTTACATACATACGATGGAAAGAGCTCGCCAAACCAGCACATCTACTATTTCCTGTCCCAGACCGTAATGTTATAGACAATGACGCTATCATGGCTAGGCTGTTGATTGAGGTAAAACCTGCACAAAAAATACAGAATTTTAGGTTTAGAAATAAAGATGTGCAAGTGTTCAATTCTTACCGCTATAGCAAGTGGCTATGTGGGTCGTGATCCACAAGGAGGGTTTGCGATGGAAGCGTTCAAAGTTCTTTATTGAAATCTTTATGAAGACAAAACGAAAGTTCTTCTTTGTTTTTAAGAAATAAAAGTGAAAAAGAATTATGTTAAAGTTAGAAAGAAAACAGTAGAATGAAGAAAGTGGAGAGAATTAGAAAGTGACTATGTACAAATGATTATTTACAAAGAAGTGAAAAGGAGTGATGAAGGAAGTGGGTGTTGGTGATCTAAACTAAGAAATAAAAAAGTGAAGAAAGAAGATGAAAGAAGTACTCACCTAGTTTGGTTGATGACTTACCTGGAACCTTTGCATGTTCTACCTTGCTTTGAGGCGTTCAATGCATAGATCATAGGATCGAGCTCAGTCCCCGTTCGCATTATATCATCAAGCGGAGCAAGAATGAAGTGATACGGATCTTGAGGAGGAGAACGTCTTCATGAACTATCGTTGGCACTCACACAACATCGTTATACTTATGCTTCTGGATTCACTTGCAAGCTCATCAAAAACAAAGAGGTAAAGTAGGAAGAAGAAAAAGAAAATGAAAGTAAAGAAGAACATAAACATATTACCTTTTATTGCTTGAAACGTTGGAAGAAAGGAGGAGGGTACATCGGTGTCACTCTCAACATAAGCCTCTCTCTCTCTTACTTACATGAATCTTCATCTAACCTAAGCTTACATACAAATTACATAAAAGAAAAGAAAAACCTAAACTACGAGAAATGAAAACTAGGCTAAATCCTATCTCTGCATGGTCGTCCCTTTTTCAGTGAAAATACTGGCTTTTTATAGGCAAAAACCCAACCTACAGGATCCCGGAAGAGTGGGGGAGCAAACGCTCCCCCTAACTCCACAACCAAGCCGCGTTTCCGCGGCCAGGGTTGGCCAGGTGGCCACACCCTATTGGTGGGTCTCCCCGGTTACACGTTCTGCTTTTATCTTCAGTTGGTTTTCTCGTTTGAGTCCAGGATTGTGACAAAATGGCCTTTGATTCTTGGCTTTAACCGATCGATTCTGAGAGGATTCTTCTCAACCGATTTTCAACCTCTTGATTTTGCCCTGATTCACTGAGCTCGAATTAATTCTAATTTAATTCAGAATTTGGTGGGCTTTTGGGTTCATTTCTCTTCATCTCCTTAAGGAATGGGCCTGCAAATAAATTAAACATTTAATTAGGACAATGCAGATTTTATTCTATAATAAGTATGGAAATATGATACTAAATATGCAACATTAGCGACCAATCACACCGCCATACCTATCTTTTGCTCGTCCTCGAGCAAAACAACTAAACTATACTAGGATTATTAGACCACTTTCGCAGGTCACGCGATTGCATTAAGCATGTGCAACAGGCCGTTAAACCTCTAGGTTTCCCCTAGAGGACGAGTTTTATCTCGTGAGGGTTTTCAGCGGATTGCACCCACAAAATCCATAAAGAAAGAGAAATAAAGAGTTAGTATTTTCGAAAAGCATTTTGAAAGAGAAAAATATTTGAAATATAATTGTAAGATTTAAGCAATCTATAAGTTATAGGAAGACTGAATTTTCATTCCTAAACTTAGTCTCCATTCAAAATTTGTTATCAATCAAAGTAAGGAGTCAAATTGTACTTCTCATCTAGTCTATTACTTTACCCTAAGTCGTATGCACCTTGTGATTGTGAAAATTTTGAGTAAGGGTTCATTAAATCTAACTCTTATGCCTTATTTATTTATATATATATTTTTTTGGGTGGTATTATTCCTTAGTTCTATTAGGCTTTCTAATCTGCCCATGTAACGAGCCTTTAATCGATGACTCCCAAACCAAACGGTCTTAGGGCACCGGGTGAGAAAACACCCCAAGGACTTAAGGACTCGAGCAAACAAGGCCACAAAACTAAGGATTTTATTATATGAACCACTTTTAGGCGTGAATACTTATGCTTTATTAGGTACAAATACCCAGCTTAATCGGAGGATGTTTTTTTCTCAAACTTATCTAATCATCTTTCGCATAAATACCAAGGCTTACTTAGGCCAAAGCTGTTGGCCCAAAGGCCATTATCCCGGTTATTTTGATGATAGCAAAACATATTTAGTTATGTATTTAATAATCTTGTTTTAAAAGTATTTCAGGTTCAAAGAAATAGATTTTGACGACTCCTCTAAAAGACTCACAAATTTGGAGTTCGCCCAACATTTGCATTCCCAAGCTAAAGCACATAGGAAGCTTCGGAATTTGCGTTGAAGATAAGTTCAAGAAGAAGATCAAGACTTGCTAAAGAATCCAAGATGTGTACTTTGTTTATTTTCATTTTAGAATATTTTGTCAAAACTAAATAGTAGAAGTAGAGATATGGGATATCACACACACACATTTTCTAGAGTGATTTTTGGCTTCAAAATACTTTCTATTTCTATTTCCAAACTCAGTTTTAGTTGAACATATCTATTTTGGAAATATGATTTTTAGAGAGACTAGTTTTTGGAAAAACATTTCATTGAAAATCAAGTTTTTATCCAAAGAATTTTTACCAAGTATTTTACCTTGATAGTAGTATGACACATGCTCATACTCTATGATTTTTCAAGACCAAAACATTTTATCCAAGACCCAAAACCAAATCCAAATTGTCCAGGTCCTGTAAGTTCTGATTTTTCAGAAATTCACAGTGCCCGGTCGACCGGCAGTCGACCGGCACTCGACCGACATGCACAAATGTGCATGTGCGTATCAGTCGACCGGGAGTCGACCGATACTCGACCGGCCCCAACCTGCTGCTCTCTGGAAATTGCCAGTCGACCGACCCGGTCGACCGGTGAGCCCCAACGGTCGGATTTTCGACCGTTGGCGGTCGACCGACCCGGTCGACCGGTAGTCTGTCAAAAGTTCTGACAGACTCAACAGCTATTTTTCTGACTTTTTGACTTTAGGGATTTGTCTCCAACGAATCTCTTGAGCAGTTTTTGACCCCTATAAATAGGTGGTCACTTCATATGAAATGACTAATGATTTTAGAGCTATCAAGTGCAATTTTACAAGAGTTTCAAAGATTTCCAAAGTTTTCAAAAGAAAAGATTTTTCTCTCCAAAGCCTAAATTTCCATCACCTTTCTTGGAGCCTATTCCTCTACTTCTCTCTAGCTTTGCACTACACAATCCCATACTCTAACTCTCCTATTTGGTTCTAGGATTGTGCTTAGTGAGCTCTTTTGTAAAGTGGTCAAGTGTGATCACTTCCATTGTAATTGAGTGAAGTTGTAGAGGCATCGGCCTCAAGGCGAGCTAGTGTGCTCAAGGTGGTGAAGTGTCATCACGGGAGACGGACAAGTGTTGTCCTTGTATTGTTGATCCGGTGGGATCCTCAATAGTGGAAATCCTTCAAGTGTGAAGGCGGGGACGTAGAGCGTGGCTCGAACCTCGGAAACATATCGGCGTGTTTGCGTTTGCTCAAATTCTTCTAACTCTATCTCTTTAATTACTTGCACCTTTACCTTGTTTAATTCTTGCAAGTATTTGTATTGTGATAATTGTTAGAGTTAAATTTTAAATTCCGCATAATTGCCATTATCATATAGCCATCACCTATTCACCCCCCCTCTAGGTGATTTCAATTGGTATCAGAGCCTAACCCTAGATTTGGTTTAACCACCTTAGGGAGATCCTTCATTTGGCTATATATTTGCTTGTTGTTGTTTGTTGCATTTTACTTGCTTGTGCATTCATGGCATCCATGGACTTTTCTAGCATTAAATCCCCTCCCAAATTTGATGGCTTGAACTTTCCTATTTGGAAAGTCAAGATGAACTTGTTTTTGAAATCCTTAGGTGTTAGGGTAGCTAGGGCCATTACCAAAGACTTCATTGAACCAACTAGTGATGAGAGCACATGGTCCGAGGATACTTCCAAAGACTATGAAGCAAATGCTAGGGCACAATATGCATTAACACAAGCACTTAATGAAGATGACCTTGCACGCATCATTAATTGTAAATCGGCATATGAAGTTTGGAACATGCTTATTGTGACTCATGAGGGAACGTCACAAGTCAAGAGAGCAAAAGTTGACTTGTTACGTTCTCAATATGAGAATTTTTACATGATTGATAATGAGAGCATTGATGACATGCTCACTCGCTTTACAAAAATAACTAATGCTCTTTCTTCCTTAGGCAACAAGATTGACAACGATCAAAAGATAAGGAAGGTGATCCGAGCTCTTCCCAAAGCTTGGGAAGTCAAGGCGACAACCCTCAAGGAGCTAAATGACAAGGAGGAGATGGACTTCTCCGGCTTCATCGGAAATCTCAAAACACATGAGATGGAGATGAAGGTACGAGAAGAAAGGGAGGCACCCAAGAAGAAATCAATAGCCTTCAAAGCCGCTCCAACAATTCAAGACGAGGATGATTCATCGGATGAGTACGATGAAGACTTCGCCATGCTTATCCGGAAAGTGGGTAAGATGTTTTACAAAAAGGGAAGACAAAGCAATTTCCGGCGAGGGAAACCTCAAGGGAGATTTGAAAGAAAAAGAGAGGAGCCCGGTCCTTGCTTCCATTGCAAGAAGATCGGTCACCTCATTGCCGATTGCCCCGCTCTACAAGCGACCACATCCAAGAACGGGCAAAGAAAGAAGAAAGCAATGGTGGCTACTTGGGATGACACGGAGTCGGAATCCGAAGAGGAAGTCGACGCCGCGCACATGTGTTTCATGGCACATGGGGAGGATGCACCAAAGGTAACTCTAGAAAACTCTTTAGATGAGGATGAGTTAACTATGGATGAACTTGCACAATTTTTTGAAGAATTGCAAAATAGGTATGAGATTTCCCAATCTCAAAATAAGAAATTAAAAAGAGAAAATGAAGCTTTAAATATAAAGTTGAAATAGTTGTTAAAGAAAAGGATGTTTTATCTAGCTCTTTTGGAAAATTGAAAAATGATTTTGATAAATATAAACTTGCAAATAAGGGTAAAACCACCATAGTTTCAATTGATAAAAATGATTTTGTTGAGATCCAAAAGCGTGTTGATGCTTTGGACTCCACACTTAAAAATTGTGCATTTGATTTGAAAAAGATAGCTTCTAAATTTCCTAAGGGAACACCCCAAGGGAAACATGCACAACATGCACATACACATGCACGGAAACATGCTCACACTCACAAGCATGCATACATGTATGGTAATGGTAGGATTTATGTTTGCACTCATTGTGGCCGCAAAGGCCATTTAGAAAAATTTTGTTATGCTAAAAATAATGTTAAGAATAAATATGTTTGGGTTCGCCCCGGTACTAACCCTAAAGGACCCTCAAAGATTTGGGTACCAAAAGATCCTCCAAATGTAGGTGACACAGGTGGATCTACTTCCTCCAAGACTTAGGGGGAGACGGTGCCCGGGTGGTAGATGCAACTAAGCTCACAAGTTCAAATCTAGTTTGCATCGCTATCGTGGAGGCACCTATTTTTGGAGATTGCCCTTAAATTGGTAACATCTCCATTTTAAAATAGTTGTTGATTTTTGGTAAAGTATACATGTGTATAGAATTGATAGTTTGCTTTTGTATTCCATTGATACATGCCTATATAGAACTACTTTTCTATCATGTTGTGTACATGCCTTGCGTTAATTTTCATATCTTGTTTTGTTATGCCTTATGTCATACTTGTCCACATGTCCAAATTTTTTTTTGTGTATCTATATGTATCTACTATTTTTCAAAACTATAAATAATTAATCAAAATTTCTTATTTGAACAAATACCTTAAAGATGGCAATTGCGCACCTCAACTCATTCAAGAGGAATCAAGAGGATGAAGTTCAGAACCCGTCACTGGGTATTCGGCTTCAACATCTTTATATCTTTGTTTAAATATGTAAAATAAAATTAAATCATTTTGTGTGAAGTTTTGATTATATGATCACTAAATGAAGATTTAAAAATAATTGTTGTATCCCTGAATATTATAATATAACATATTTTTATTTGTTATATTTTTTATTTAAAATTTTTTTTTTGGTCAGAATCTGGTAGCAGAATTTTCAGACTTACCGGTCGACCGGCCCCTAACCCCAGTCGACCGGCTCTGTCTGAGAAGAAAAATTTGTATTTTTTTTGTGCTACCGGTCGACTGTTGTTATAGGACCAGTCGACCGATCAAGATGCGTGACTCTCTGTATCTTTTCGGTCGACCGGTCCCTTAATCCCAGTCGACCGATAGTCGTATTTTGGCCTATATTTGACTATTTCTTCACTGTTTCGCTCACTCTCTCACTTTTCCTCTCAGCGAACCGCAGGAGCTCCCCCCTCTCAAAATTCCCAACTTCCAATCCATCCATCCGATCTTAAATTCCTTCAAAACCCATCTCAAACTCCTCATTCCTAATTCAGATCTTCAATCTCAAGCCGATCCGTCCATCAGATTTTCAGAATTTCTGGATTTTCAAGCTAGGGTTTCAGATTTTTCCAAAGGTAAATATTTCGGATTTTTCACTTGTTCTTCCTTTCTAGCTTAGATATATCACTTCTTTTGTCTTCATATTAGGTTGATTAATCATCTAGATCGTGCCTTTACCTGCAAAAACCCTAAAAATTTGATTTTTGTCATGGCTCCTAAAAGACATCGTTCTGAGAAGGGAAAGGGCATTGCCCAATCCTCATCTCAAGCCCCTAGGACTGATCCCTTGTTGCGTAACGATCTTGCCTCTGACCGTTACACACATCTAGCCCCTAGGAACACTATTTCGGGTAGGTTTGTGGCTATCCATGATTTTGAACACCTCGATATCCCCCACATACTCCGTACCAACAATCTTGTGGATTTTCTCTCCATCAGGGAGAAGGTTTACACTTCTTTGTTCCCTATTTCTATGCCAATTTTGAATTTAGTGGGAACCGAATCATCTCCCGTGTGATGGGTAGGGACATAAACATTTCCCTAGGTCAGTTTGCTAGGATTCTTCATCTTTCCACTGATGGAATAGATGTTTACTCTTATGACCTACATGATTTTCCTGAATATCCGGAGGGTGAGTCTTCGCTCACCGCATCCACTCTCATTCATCAGGATGACAATCCCGATCTAGTGAGGAATGAGATTGTGAGTCAGTATTCCCTCCAATCTCAGGTCCTTGCTAAGATTATCTTTCATAATATCGTGCCTAAATCCGGTGAATTCAGTCATGCTCGAGGTCCTGTTCCCCTGATTATCTATTGCCTCCTTAAAGGCATTAAGATAAATTTCCCTCGAGTGATCGCTTCTCACATGAGTGGTGATCAGATTCGCACTGCTGGTAGGAGTCTGCCTTATGGCATGCTCATTACCCATCTTCTCAGGGCTTTAGATTTTGATCTCTCTGGTCAAGCCCCTTCAAAACCCTCATCTGATATCAATACTGCTGCCTTGAAGATGATGGAAGCTCAGTTGCGTCGACACGCAGCTGTGCAACCACCACCTGTTCCTGCAGCTGATCCAGCTCCAGCTCCACCTCCTGTTTTTTCCTGCTCCTGAGTTTCAGGGTGCTTCTGCTTCTGAGGTCCGCTCAATGATCGAGGCTCATCAGGCCTGGGTCGGAGAGCAAGTCTCTGCAATTCGTGCAGATTTGGCTGATCGTGCTGCTATGGATGCTATTTTTCGGGCGGAGGTCCGAAACGACTTGTCCTATATGGCTGAATCCATGAGATTTGTGGATGTTCAGTTTCAGTCTCTGTTCACAAAATTGGACATAGTCGTTCCTGATGGGACTCCGGTGCTCGTCGACTCCCTGCCGCTGGTCCTCCTTTCCCTCCCAGAGCTCGCGTCTCTATTCCACCACCGCGCCCCAGAGTTGATGCCTTGGATACAGAGGAGGTAGATTCCTCTTCTTCCTCAGATGATGGTGATGACCAGACGATGGCCGAGGGCTCTGATGATGACGAGGAGGAGGATGACGAGGCCACTGAGTGATGCTGCTGTTGATGCTGTTGAGTGACCTCCCCTTTATTGATGATGTCAAAAAGGGGGAGAGATATTTGGAGAGAGAGATATTTTGTTACAACTCTTTGTTATTTTTATTATGTACTTGACTTATTTTGTTGTGTTGGACACCTTTTATTTCTGTGTTGTGGACATGTATCTTTTGAGTTATGTATTTATGTCATGTTGAGACTCATTTCCTTTTATCTATGATATGACATGTGTAGTTGATATTTTCTATGGGCATGGATATATGATGTTTATGATTTATCTATTGTGATAATATGCCTGAGTATGATTTTTATATATGCATATGTTGAGGGGGAGTTTCATTTGAAGACTCTACCCAAATATCTTGTGATAACTACATATGTTTTGCCATCATCAAAAGGGGGAGATTGTTGGCCCAAAGGCCATTATCCCGGTTATTTGATGATAGCAAAACATATTTAGTTATGTATTTAATAATCTTGTTTAAAAGTATTTCAGGTTCAAAGAAACAGATTTTGACGACTCCTCTAAAAGACTCACAAATTTGGAGTTCGCCCAACATTTGCATTCCCAAGCTAAAGCACATAGGAAGCTTCGGAATTTGCGTTGAAGATAAGTTCAAGAAGAAGATCAAGACTTGCTAAAGAATCCAAGATGTGTACTTTGTTTATTTTCATTTTAGAATTTTGTCAAAACTAAATAGTAGAAGTAGAGATATGGGATATCACACACACACATTTTCTAGAGTGATTTTTGGCTTCAAAATACTTTCTATTTCTATTTCCAAACTCAGTTTTAGTTGAACATATCTATTTTGGAAATATGATTTTTAGAGAGACTAGTTTTTGGAAAAACATTTCATTGAAAATCAAGTTTTTATCCAAAGAATTTTTACCAAGTATTTTACCTTGATAGTAGTATGACACATGCTCATACTCTATGATTTTTCAAGACCAAAACATTTTATCCAAGACCCAAACCCAATCCAAATTGTCCAGGTCCTGTAAGTTCTGATTTTTCAGAAATTCACAGTGCCCGGTCGACCGGCAGTCGACCGGCACTCGACCGACATGCACAAATGTGCATGTGCGTATCAGTCGACCGGGAGTCGACCGATACTCGACCGGCCCCAACCTGCTGCTCTCTGGAAATTGCCAGTCGACCGACCCGGTCGACCGGTGAGCCCCAACGGTCGGATTTTCGACCGTTGGCGGTCGACCGACCCGGTCGACCGGTAGTCTGTCAAAAGTTCTGACAGACTCAACAGCTATTTTTCTGACTTTTTGACTTTAGGGATTTGTCTCCAACGAATCTCTTGAGCAGTTTTTGACCCCTATAAATAGGTGGTCACTTCATATGAAATGACTAATGATTTTAGAGCTATCAAGTGCAATTTTACAAGAGTTTCAAAGATTTCCAAAGTTTTCAAAAGAAAAGATTTTTCTCTCCAAGCCTAAATTTCCATCACCTTTCTTGGAGCCTATTCCTCTACTTCTCTCTAGCTTTGCACTACACAATCCCATACTCTAACTCTCCTATTTGGTTCTAGGATTGTGCTTAGTGAGCTCTTTTGTAAAGTGGTCAAGTGTGATCACTTCCATTGTAATTGAGTGAAGTTGTAGAGGCATCGGCCTCAAGGCGAGCTAGTGTGCTCAAGGTGGTGAAGTGTCATCACGGGAGACGGACAAGTGTTGTCCTTGTATTGTTGATCCGGTGGGATCCTCAATAGTGGAAATCCTTCAAGTGTGAAGGCGGGGACGTAGAGCGTGGCTCGAACCTCGAAAACATATCGGCGTGTTTGCGTTTGCTCAAATTCTTCTAACTCTATCTCTTTAATTACTTGCACCTTTACCTTGTTTAATTCTTGCAAGTATTTGTATTATGATAATTGTTAGAGTTAAATTTTAAATTCCGCATAATTGCCATTATCATATAGCCATCACCTATTCACCCCCCCTCTAGGTGATTTCAAAAGCACCTAGCTAATCAATAATTAGATTTGTTCATTTTTCATATATATATATTTTTTTTCTTCTTTTTTTATAAGGCATAAGAATCTTTGTTTTTGAACCCTAAGTGTGTAAGTGTATGAAGTGTGCATATTTCATCAAGGTAAAGATCAAGACTAAATTATTTTGACAAATTTTTCTTCCTAACCCTAAAATCAAACAAATAATCTTATTTTGACCAAGTATAAGAAATCCTGATTTGGATTTTCCTATTCCTTAAAATTAACTTAATTTCTTACAAAAAATATGTCAAAATATTGTTTCTATTTCAAAAAGTTTTTAAAAGTAAAGAAAATGTTAATTATTTATTTTTTAATAAAAGAAAAAACTAAGTTATGTTAGACCCTCCCCCACACCTATCTCATGCATTGTCCTCAATGTATGAATTAATGCATAGATGCATGAAAAAGACGAAAGGGAAGGAAAATGTTACCTTAAGGTGGTGTTTCTGGAGGTGGTCTGATTGGTCATGAAATGCGGCCCAATCAACTTTTCGTTGGGTTCGGAGGAACCCACCAGAAATTTCACTAATATAACCCATTAAAATTATGAATCCATAAAGGATTTTTATTAAATATTTGACCCCATCTAATTTCCAAATTCCATAATTGATTTCGGAGTCAAATTTGTCAACCACCTCGTCCCAGAATGGAGTGTGAAAAGATAGAATGATTGACTTGGACTCAGGAAGTATAGGAACTAATACCGACTCGGGAAGGTGACTTAAGTCAAATAAAGGTTCAGGAGTCGAGATTGGTTCAAAAAGTGTGTCCAAGTCAAGAAGTTGAAACTCAAGTCCAAATTCATTTTCCACAATGGAATGTGACTTAATATTGGTGATTCAATTCATGAATGATAGGTGTCGGAATCAAAACTGACTCTAAAATATTACCTAAGTCAGGCAACAAAATAAAGTCAATATTGATTCGGGAATTTGAACTTGATCACAGATTTGAGAATCTAGGTCACATTTCTCATTGAGTTCAATTTCATAGAAATGAGAACTTGCCAATTTATCAATGGGATTTTTAAATTATAAAATTGGTCAAGTTCAACATGATGATCATCAAAGATAGGCGATTCATTTCATTATGAATTGGCACAGGATTCAATGTTGACTCGGGAAAAAGATTGAAATCAGGTGAAGACACCGGAGTCATAATTGAATCAGGAAGTAGAATTGAATCACTAAGTTGGGTTCAGGATCATATTCATCCTCAAGTTCTATTTCAGGAAAGGAATAACTTGCCAAACTGTCAATATCTTTTTCAAAATTTGGAGTTTGGGCAAGTTCAAATGGTTGTTCTGAAATAGAATCTTGATTTCCAAAACAACATGACTCTTTGGCTCTAACATAATGGTTAGTGACATCAGAACTGGCCAATCGGTGAGAACGTAGAGATTGGACCATCATATCTATGTCACGGTTACGAGCGTTTTGAGCCTGAGTCATGGCTTCAAGCATCTTTTCATAGTTGATAGGTTCATTGTTTTGTTTAAAAGATGAAATGTTGTCTTAGAATTGGTGGTGAAATTGCGAGTCCATCAGATTTTGGATTTTTGTTTGGACTCACGCATACTCATTTCCAAAATTGATAGTTTCCTATTTTGGACTGGTGGAACTGAGTATGAATCTTGAAAATATTGTGGACTAGGTTGAGAAGGAGGACAAGTTGGTTGAAAATTAGACTCGGGGGAGGTGAATCCCATTGACTCTGTGAAGAGTTGAAATTATCATGAAAATTATGGTTATAAGATTGGGGACATGGGTTATATTGATTCGGATAAGACCAATCCGGCACATTAGGTTGGTTAAAGTTATAATATGCCGGGTTGGTAATATACGAAAATGAAGTTGGTGTGTAATATGGATTACTATTAAAATTGGAAAAATTGTTATTATAAGCCATATCACACAATAGAATACAAACAAATAAACAAACAAATAAGCAAACAAAAAAGAAAAAATTCTAACCTAAGTTAGGGTAGACCTATGACCTAGACGACTCCTAACTGATTAGACTGTCTACGGGAGGTCTAATGCAGACTTTAACCACAAGCTAATCAGCCAGGTCAGGGCAAGATTGGTGGGAGGTTTTCCGTCAAAGACGTTCCTTAATTAAATAACCACCAACCTTCGGGCTTTCGGCCCTTAATCCCTTTCCTAGACACTGATTTGGCAGGAGTCAAATTCCAACATCTTTCCCCCTTAGGATAATCTCCTAATTGAGTCCAAGATGTCCCTAGGGCCAACGTCTACTCATTTTTAGTTAGTCTCGGGTTAGTGAGTGCTTGGAATCTGATTTTTGGGCCAAGGAAGGGTGATTAAATCCCCACCTTATCTTGTTATGGGGTGGTGCCCTTAAGATCAGTTTGTGCAAGTGTACAAGATATGTAAACAAGATTCACTCAAAGCGATATAAATCAACCAAGAGATGAGTCCTATTCTACATGCAATGCGAACGTATCTTGCTCCAGCACTTTTCAACAGTAAAAATAAATGAATTGAAAAGACACGTGCCTAAAAATGCAAACGTCTAATCAATTTTTTATCTTTGTCAACAAGTATTTTACTGTTGGTTTATTAGCAGGCTTAATGTGATGGCATATAAGAAAAAACAAATTGCAGAAAACTAGAATTTTGCAAGTCAAGCAGCCCTGCAAAAAAACACGTTAGTAGTCAACTCTTTTTTGCCGCAGAACCGCGGCTTGGGCCGTGAAAACGCGGCAAAGCAGAGGGTAATTGGTCTATGCTTTCTAGAGCAGAGGCCCAATACCACTTATATATTACTGTAATCTTAATTTCCTGCTTTGCTTACCCTATAACCTGCAACAGAGAAGAAAATTCGTTTTAGTTCTAAAAAAATTTCAATAAAAATCAGATTTCAATAAAAACGTTACCCTCCCCAGAAACGGCGCCAAAATTTGATTGAAGCTTTAACCTGCACAAAAAATACAGAATTTTAGGTTTAGAAATAAAGATGTGCAAGTGCTCAATTCTTACCGCTATAGCAAGTGGCTATGCGGGTCGTGATCCACAAGGAGGGTTTGCGATGGAAGCATTCAAAGTTCTTTATTGAAATCTTTATGAAGACAAAACGAAAGTTCTTCTTTGTTTTTAAGAAATAAAAGTGAAAAAGAATTATGTTAAAGTTAGAAAGAAAATGGTAGAATGAAGAAAGTGAAGAGAATTAGAAAGTGACTATGTACAAATGATTATTTACAAAGAAGTGAAAAGGATTGATGAAGGAAGTGGGTGTTGGTGATCTAAACTAAGAAATAAAAAAGTGAAGAAAGAAGATGAAAGAAGTACTCACCTAGTTTGGTTGATGACTTACCTGGAACCTTCGCATGTTCTACCTTGCTTGGAGGCGTTCAACGCATAGATCATAGGATCGAGCTCAGTCCCCATTCGCATTATATCATCAAGCGGAGCAAGAATGAAGTGATACGGATCTTGAGGAGGAGAACGTCTTCATGAACTATCGTTGGCACTCACACAACATCATTATACTTATGCTTCTGGATTCACTTGCAAGCTCATCAAAAACAAAAGAGGTAAAGTACGAAGAAGAAAAAGAAAATGAAAGTAAAGAAGAACATAAACATATTACCTTTTATTGCTTGAAATGATGGAAGAAAGGAGGAGGGTACATCGGTGTCACTCTCAACATAAGCCTCTCTCTCTTACTTACATGAATCTTCATCTAACCTAAGCTTCATACAAATTACATAAAAAAAAAGAAAAACCTAAACTACAAGAAATGAAACTAGGCTAAATCCTATCTCTGCATGGTCGTCCCCTTTTCAGTGAAAATACTGGCTTTTTATAGGCAAAAACCCAACCTACAGGATCTCGGGAAGAGTGGGGGAGCAAACGCTCCCCTAACTCCACAACCAAGCCGCGGAAACACGGCTTTGGCCGCGGAAACAGGGTGTGGCCAGGTGGCCACACCCTGTTGGTGGTCTCCCCGGTTTCACGTTCTGCTTTTATCTTCAGTTGGTTTTCTCGTTTGAGTCCAGGATTATGACGAAATGGCCTTTTATTCTTGGCTTTAACCGATTGATTCTGAGAGGATTCTTCTCAACCGGTTTTCAACCTCTTGATTTTGTCCTGATTCACTGAGCTCGAATTAATTCTGATTTAATTCAGTATTTGCTGGCTTTTGGGCTCATTTCTCTTCATCTCCTTAAGGAATTGGCCTGCAAATAATTAAACATTTAATTAGGACAATGCAGATTTTATTCTATAATAAGTATGGAAATATGATACTAAATATGCAACATTAGCGACCAATCAGCTGTTCATTGGCACCTTAAAGGGGGTAGCATTTGACTGGTTCCGAAGTCTCCCTCCAGGCTCTGTCAATTCCTGGATCGACCTCGAAACCCGATTCCTTTCTCGTTTCTATGAGGACGATACCGAGGTAACCATGGACAAGCTCCTCTCCACCGTGCAGAAGAAGGGCGAATCTGTCCGTGACTACATTGAGTGATTCAAAAATTTGTCTTTGATGTGCCCAGCAGGGATGCCATTACCCATGCTCTTACAGACGTGCAGGCATAACTTCTTAGACCAAGTAGAGGTTCGCATGGGGACTGTCAAAGCCCATACTTGAAAAGAACTGGTCGAACAAGCTGAGATAGCCGAAAAATCGGCTAAAAAGTTCGAACCATCCACCCCTAAAGCCAAATGGGGTATGAACAATAAAGGACGTAGCGATATGGCACAGTCTTCTCAAGCTAGTCTTCTCAAGCCAAAGGGAAGGAGACTATGTCTGTTAAATTATCAGAGGATGTTCAGTCGAAAGCCAAGAAGAGCGGCTTCAATAATCAGGAGTCTAGGTTTCCTCCGAAACAGTAATCCTTCAGAGACGATCAGGTGGTCACAATATTCCATTTACTCCACAAAGAGAATAAAATGAAGCTATCAGAGGCTCGACGTCCCAATGAGATAGGATGCACAAACGATCCCAAATACTGTCTCTACCACAGGATGGTTCACCATCCTACCGACAAGTGCTTTGTCCTCAAGGACATAATTCAAGCCTTGATCGACGCTAGAGTCTTGACATTGAAGATAGAACAGAAGAAATTCACTGCCAATATGGTGACCCTCGAGTTCGGCAAAACCCCAAAGGTCACAGTTCTTGACGAGACTTATCCAGTCCCTGCGCTACGGCTGGAAGTCAAACATCCTGCGACTAAAGTTCAGGATAATAGAGGTCTATTCCCTTTACATTGGAGACAGGGGAAGTTATGTGGATACACCCAGACCTAGTCCAAGACGTACAGTGGGATTCGAAGAAGTCCAAGTCGAAGGGTAAATCTTGCAATGTCATCTCCATCCTGCCAGATGATGACAATCTTACGTCAGCTTCTCTCAGCGATTCTGAAGGAGAAAAGCACGCTTGTGCAACGCAGGCCAATGTACCTCAACCGACGGGTACTCAATCCAGAAAATCATACTTAAAACAGTATGAGAAAGCTACTGACGAGACACAACAGCAAACGACGTCAGTACAAGTACCAGCATCCGCTTCGATTCTAACCAAGGGGAAGGAAAAGCCCAAAGAAGTCCGGTTCGACCATGTCCTGAAGAAGCCTTCAGGCCCAGGGCTTGACACGCCCTTTCGTTTTGACATATTGCCCAGCTCGTTAATATCCCTGCTCGTATTACTATACACGAGCTACTTCGTCTATCAAAAGAGACAGGAGAAGCACTCAGGGATGCCCTGGCTAATTTAGAATCATTCCTGACATATATGCCAGAGACCCCTAAAGATGACGCTCAGTCTCCGTGCCCTGACTGCCATCATGCACAATCAAAGGTGCCCGCTATTACCTTCACAGCGGAAGATATGCTTCTCAAGGATAACAAGCACGATCGACCTCTGTACTACACCGGATACATCGGTTCAACATGCATTGAAAGTGTACAGGTTGATCCGGGGTCTGCACTCAGCATCATCCCCAAAGGCTCCTCTACTTCCTCGGTATACCACTATATAGGTTGTCCGCAACCACTACTACTATATACGGTTTTAATGCCGGGAGCAGTCATCCACTTGGAAAAATTGACTCCGTTACCGAATCGGGAGCCTGAAGTCAGAAGTGACTTGCTATGTCATTGACGCTGACACATCATACAACTTGCTGCTAGGACGACCGTGAATTCATGCCAACTGGATCGTTCCCTCCACGCTGCACCAGTGCTTCAAATATGTCAAAGAGGATGCGACAGTATGAACTGTCTTCGCTGAGAAGCAACCATTCAAAGGGGTGGAAAATTACTTCACTGACGCTCTCCTGTATCAAGAGACCGGTGAAGCATCCAAAGAACCATTGCCAGATGATGATGATAGTGGTAATGAAGCAGATTCAGAGTCTGAAGCTGACATGCCAGCCATTTTGATTGGCGAACCAATTATAGCATGTCTTAATAACCTCCAATGTAACACTCCTTCTGAAGATGAGGGTGAATGGGTAATTAATGAAAATATTTCTTTTGATTATCCTGCGAGTATTGGGTTGTTTGAATCCATCACGGATAGCTCTCTGCACAAGCCTTTACATAGACCGAGTACATCCGGTACACCCGTGGAATCTATAGAAGGGCCCGCTTTAGTGATCCCTCCATCCAAAGAAGGTCAGTTACCGATAATTTTCGGTAGAACCCAACCACGAGGATCCACAGCCACAGATTCAAGTTCAGACTCAGACACCTCACAATTCTTCCATTACGCGCGATCAGCACGCCATATTATGAAAAAATGGGGTACAACCTAAAGCATGGAGAGGGCCTGAATTTCAGAAAAGGAAGGCGTAGTTTGCTGTGTAAATTTGTGCCAAAAGGGAAACCTGTAAGTTACTATGATAACACACGCAGGGGGTTGGAATACGTTACACCCACACCACCAACAACGGTTCAATTCAGGGATGGCGAACCGATTCCATCACATTCCGCCTCTTCTTCTGAGTGGGACACAGATGTCAGCGTGGGAGTGATGTTCGAGAATCTCACTGTTAATATGACTTCAAGCAGTCAATTGGAGCCAGCAGAAGCTACTGATGGAGAACCATGGCTCAGCAATTAGATCTCCAATAGGAAAAGCGATTTGAACTACGCGACCCACCTACTGAAGACAAGGTGATGCAGGTCAACTTGGGTAGTCAAGATCACCCTAAGCCCATCTTTATAAGTGAAATCTTATCACTTACAGAAAAGGAAGAATTGATAATACTCGTGAAGGAGTATATAGACGTCTTCGCATGGAACTACGAAGACATGCCCGGACTTGATCCACAAGTAGCCATGCATCGTCTGAATATCAAACCCGACGCCAAGCCAGTCAAGCAACAACAATGTCGGTTCCGCCCGAACATTATGGAGGCTATTGAAGCTGAAGTCCATAAGCTCATTGCATGTGGCTTCATACGGGAGGAACAACATCCAGATTGGGTTGCTAATATTGTCCCCGTCCTCAAGAAGAACGGGAAGATACGGATCTGCATCGACTACCGTGATCTCAATACAGCCTGTCCTAAAGACGAATTCCCACTGCCCATCACCGATGTCATGATTGACAATACATGTGAATTCGAAAGAATGTCTTTTATGGATGGTTTTTTCAGGGTACAATCAGATCAAAATGTACCCCGACGACGAGAAGCATACTTCGTTCCGAACACCCTTGGGGGTATACTGCTACACCGTGATGCCCTTCGGGCTGAAGAACGCCGGAGCAACCTATCAGCGGGCAATGAGTACAATCTTCCACGATCTTCTCTGAAAAACGATAGAATGCTATGTCGACGACATTGCTGTCAAAAGCCGCAACAAGGTTGACCATCTTCGTGACTTGAGAACGATGTTCGACATAATGCGGGCTCATCAACTGAAAATGAATCGGACAAAATCCTTCTTGGGAGTTTCGAGTGGCAAGTTCCTTAGGTTTATCGTTACATCAAAAGGAATTCATCTTGACCCAGACAAGGTCAAAGCCATTCAGAGCATCCATCCACCGAGGAATCTCAAAGAGCTTAGAGGCTTACAAGGCAGACTGGCTTATATTAGAAGATTCATCGCAAATCTCTCAGGCCGCTGTCAACCGTTCACCCGACTCATGAAAAAAGGTGCTTCCTTCGTATGGGATCAAGCTTGTCAGGAAGTTTATGAAGACATCAAGAGATATCTCACAAAACCTCCAGTCTTAGTAGCTCCCACAGCAGGAAAATCATTCTTGCTTTATGTAAAAGCTATGGACCATTCTCTTGGTGCCCTCCTCGCTCAGAAGGACGACCATGGTCACGAACAGGCCATTTATTATCTGAGCAGGACTCTGATAGGGGCGGAATCTCGCTATAATCCTATCGAGAAGGAGTGCTTAACTCTTGTCTTTGCTGTTTAGAAGATACGATATTATTTGGTTGGCCAAACCATACATGTCATCTCCAGAGTGAATCCTTTGCGTCTTCTCATGACGAAGTCAGGATCATTGAATTCGAGATTAGCGAAATGGGCGCTTCTTTTGTCTCAATACGACATGATCTTTATCCCTCAAAAGGCGGTTAAAGGTCAGGCCCTTGCAGAGTTCTTGGCTGCTCATCCAGTCCCGGAGAACTCAAAACTTCACGAAGATATTCCGGATGAAGTCTTCGAGTCTAATGTAACTTCAGAGGATGAAGTTTGGCAGATGTTCTTTGATGGAGCATCTCGAATAGGTCCTAAAGGTAAGACCATTGCCGGAGTGGGGGTTGTGTTTATCTCCCCACAGAATCATGTCCTTCCCAGAGCGTTTTCTCTAACAGAATCATGCTCCAACAATGTAGCGGAATATAATGCTCTACTTATTGGCCTTCAGATCGCCCATGGAATGGGGGTACGCTACCTCGAAGCTTACGGCGATTCAAAACTGATTATCAATCAGGTTAAAGGCAAATATGAGGTCCGTCACGAAGACTTGGTGCCTTATTATCACACGGTCATCGAATTGGCTAATCTCTTTGAAGGTTTCTACATTGGGCACGTGTTTCGATCTCAAAATACCAAGGCGGACACTCTTGTTGCATTAGCAACAACACTAGCCCTGCCAGTCGACACCGAGTATCACCTCCCAGTGGCAACTCGACACCTTGTATGCTCTAAGCATATGTTAAGAACCCGAGAGGTCTATAATGTCTCGATGGATCTTGAGCCGAGAGATTGGCGATTTCCTCTCATCGACTATGCCTTACATGGTCTGCTGCCAGACGATCCTAAAGAAGCAGCATCTATCAGACGAAGGTCTCTCCGTTTCTACTATGACCCAACTCTGAAGACACTTTACCGTCGTTCATATGACGGTGTCCTCCTCCGTTGCCTTTCCAATTCAGAGGCGCAGGAAGTGCTTAAAGAAGCACACGACGGCATTTGCGGAGCTTATCAGCCAGGTCCAAAACTTAAAGACAGATTGCATATGCTTGGACACTATTGGCCAACCATGATAGCCGATGCCATCCGATATGCGCGGAGGTGTAAAGCGTGCCAGATTCATGCGGACTTCATACACCAGCCTCCAGAGTTGCTCCACCCAACTGTTGCTTCATGGCCATTTGAAGCACGGGGAATCGATATCGTAGGGCCAATCAGTCCCTCTTCAATAAGAGGTCACCGGTTTATCCTGGCAATAATCGATTACTTTTCAAAGTGGGCAGAAGCCATACCACTGGTAGAAGTCAAAACTTCTAACATGGTGAATTTCATCAAATACCATGTCATCGATCGATTTGGTGTCCCTAGGCGGATCATCCATGATAATGGTCCCCAATTCATAAGCCAGGTATTCTATCGGTTCTGCGATAAATACCGAATTCAGAATGTGACTTCAACTGCCTATAATCCCACCGCTAATGGCTTGGAGGAAGCATTCAACAAAACAATCATCAAGTTACTCAAGAAGTTCGTCTCCTCGAATAAGCGAGATTGGGACGAAAAGCTTGGTGAATGTCTTTGGGCCTACCGAACCACGGTTCGGACCCCTACAGGCAATACGCCTTTTTCCCTGGTGTACGGGTGTGAAGCAGTCATTCCATTGGAAATCCAGATGTCGTCATTACGAGTGGCTCTGACCACTAAAATCACATCAGAAAATAATGATCGGTTGCGTCTTCAAGAGCTCGAAGCCCTAGATGAGAAGCGACTACAAGCTCAGCAGCATATCGAGTTGTATCGAGCTCGATCTAAAAAGCCTTCAATAAGAAGGTCAAACAGAGAATCTTCCAGAAAGGAGATTTGGTTTTAGCCGTCAGACGACCGATGATCATGACACATAAAACCAAAGGTAAATTTCAGCCTAAATGGGAAGGACCGTTTGTAATAGAAACAGTTTATTCAAACGGAGCATACCGCCTTATGACTTCAGATGGCGATTTACTCATGATGCCGATCAATGGCAAGTTCTTAAAGAAGTATTATCCTTGATTAAGGATCCTTCTCATGATCAAGTTAACACTACACCTCTGATCAAGACCTTCATATCCAAGGTACACGCAAAGAGAGCCTCTCTCTTCTTCCAAACGAGATCGTGCAACCATAAACCAGTAGGAACCTGGTCATACATTGTTTGTCTCAAAGGAGAATCAAGGTTACATATACGTTAACAAAATGATTCAACATCCTTAACGGTTAAGGATAGAGGAAAATGCTGGCTTTTAAGCCCGACATAAGTTCTCGACAATTCATCATGCTGAGGGGAATAGCATGGCTAGCCCGACTCATACGGTAGTTGGTAAAGGCATATCAAACCCGTTGACAGCTGAGAATTTGCTAAAAATCCTAAGGGACCTGTTCCCATTTGATTCCCTCTCCAAAATCACTTACCAATTCTCATCCATAGAATGGTAAGACCACATATACAGATCTTTCCATCCATTTCGCTGTTACGTTAACATTAAACCTATGACAGTGATCTCCTCATTTTTCGCAATGAAAACGAGACCTTTTTCCAAATCCCATCAAACCATCTATACTTGTTGACATTTACAAAAGACAAGTATCACTTTCGAGCTTGGTGTCTTCTCAACCGGTTACGTCATTGCAACCTCTGAACTGGCAGATGGCCAAGTCTCACCTTTCAGTCCGTCAAGGACTACCCTCTAACTTGTTGACATTTACAAAAGACAAGTTTCAGTCCGTCAAGGACAACCTTTAAACTTGTTTACATTTACAAAAGACAAGTTTCAGTCCGTCAAGGACTACCTTCGAGCTTGTTGACATTTACAAAAGACAAGTCTCACCTTTCAGTCCGTCAAGGACTATCTTCAAACTTGTTGACATTTACAAAAGACAAATTTCAGTCTGTCAAGGACTACCTTCAAGCTTGTTGACATTTACAAAAGACAAGTCTCATCTTTCAGTCCGTCAAGGACTACCCTCAAACTTGTTGACATTTACAAAAGACAAGTTTCAGTCCGTCAAGGACTACCCTCGAGCTTGTGGACATTTACAAAAGACAAGTCTCACCTTTTAGTCCGACAAGGACTACTTTCGAGCTTGGTGGCTTCTCAACCGGTTACGTCATTGCGACCTCTGAACCAGCAGATGGCCAAGTCTCGCCTTTCAGTCCGTCAAGGACTACTTTCGAGCTTGTTGACATTTACAAAAGACAAGTCTCACCTTTCAGTCCGTCAAGGACTACCTTCAAGCTTGTTGACATTTACAAAAGATAAGTCTCACCTTTCAGTCCGTCAAGGACTACCTTCAAACTTGTTGACATTTATAAAAAACAAGTTTCAGTCCGTCAAGGACTGCCCTCGAGCTTGTTGACATTTACAAAAGATAAGTCTCACCTTTCAGTCCGTCAAGGACTACCCTCAAACTTGTTGACATTTACAAAAGACAAGTTTCAGTCCGTCAAGGACTACCTTCGAGCTTGTTAACATTTACAAAAGACAAGTTTCAGTCCGTCAAGGACTACCCTCAAACTTGTTGACATTTACAAAAGACAAGTTACAGTCCGTCAAGGACTACCTTCGAGCTTGTTGACATTTACAAAAGACAAGTCTCACCTTTCAGTCCGTCGAGGACTACCTTCAAACTTGTTGACATTTACAAAAGACAAGTTTCAGTCCGTCGAGGACTACCCTCAAACTTGTTAACATTTACAAAAGACAAGTTTCAGTCCGTCAAGGACTACCCTCAAACTTGTTGACATTTACAAAAGACAAGTTTCAGTCCGACAAGGACTACTTGGAGCTTGGTGGCTTCTCAATCGGTTACGTCATTGCGACCTCTAAACCGGCAGATAGCCAAGTCTCACCTTTCAGTCCGTCAAGGACTACCTTCGAGCATGTTGAACATTAACAAAAACAAGTCTCACCTTTCAGTCCGTCAAGGACTACCTTCGAGCTTGTTGACATTTACAAAAGACAAGTCTCACCTTTCAGTCTGACAAAGACTACTTGGAGCTTGGTGGCTTCTCAATCGGTTACATCATTGCGACCTCTGAACCAACAGATAACCAAGTCTCACCTTTCAGTCCGTCAAGGACTACCTTCGAGCTTGTTGACATTTACAAAAGATAAGTCTCACCTTTCAGTCCGACAAAGACTACTTGGCGCTTGGTGGCTTCTCAATCGGTTACGTCATTGCGACCTCTGAACTGGCAGATAGCCAAGTCTCACCTTTCAGTCCAACAAGGACTACTTCGAGCTTGGTGGCTTCTCAATCGGTTACGTCATTGCGACCTCTGAACCGGCAGATAGCCAAGTCTCACCTTTTAGCCCGACAAGGACTACTTCGAGCTTGGTGGCTTCTCAACCGGTTACGTCATTGCGACCTCTGAACCGGCAGATAGCCAAGTCTCATTATTCAGTACAGTAAGGATTGTTTTCTCAAATGGCTGCAATACAACTTGGAAGCGACAATTCAGAAGATAAAATGAGTTGGAAACACAATAGGGGAGTCAAAACAAAATTACTTTTATTGATTCCGAAAAGAAGGGATACATGAAGGCACATATATTACAAGCTATAAGGGTGCTTCATAAGATTTGATCCGTCCTTCAAGAAAGGCCAACCTTGTCTTCTTATCATCAGCAGCCCGGACAAGCGCCTGCGATCTCAGCTCAGCCTCATTAAAGCTCGCCGTCTGGGCCAAGCGAGCTTCAACCTCAACCAAGGTTGCCCTCTGAGCTAACTCCCGCCACGAGAGTTCGTCACTCTGAGCCTTAAGTTGCTCAAGCCGTGCAGTCTCTTCAAGATGTACTGGTTCAGCCTTATATAAAAGAAGATTAGCCTTCCTGATCATCTCCTTGGCCTTTTCAATTTTATCTTCAGCGTCAAGAAGAGCACTGCTAGAAGCATCTATTGCGTCCCCAAGCTCTACCTTCCTTGTCTCCAAGGATTTCAAGTCAGAAGAAATGGCCTTAGCGGCTTCCTGAGCGGCAAGATGAGCTTCATGCATCTGAGCGACAAGGTGCGCAAGCTGCTCATTAACTGAAAACTCCAGGTCTGAATGGCTAAGGCGGCGCCATTTGTCTACATCCCTCTCAAGTTGGTCCACCAGAAGTTCCAATGCAGCGGCCTGGTCATCCCCTCCAAAGTCTCGGATACTCTCAATGCTTCGGGAGAGGACCACCTTCAAAGCAGAGAATGAAGTAGTCGAGCCTTTCAAAATCAAATTGATGGATCGCTTCAAGCCCTTATAAAAGCTATCAACTAGCTCAGCCACGAATTCATTCTCGGCCTCAATCACTCCTGGCAGACGGGCAGCCTCTGAAGATTCCACAGGCTTTATTGACATTACTGTGGAAGGAATAGTAGAAGTACTGGCTGCAACAACCTGAGAGGTTACCGGTGATCTCAGAGGAGTCTTCATTGAAACTAGTACATTACCCACAACCGAGGTCGGACTAGTGACTATTTCTGGGAGAGCGGGCTCAACCACCAGTGTTGGGGAAGTAGGACTGGTAATCACCCTCAGCTCCGCACCGGCAAGATAGATGGCGCCGGCAAAACTGATGGCACCTCACTCGTTGATATAGTTAGAAGTGAGGTTGCCTCCGTGACTACCGTCCCCTCAATCTCTGTTCCTCTGACTGGTTCAGGCTGATAAGAGGGCAGGTCACCATACAAAGCATCCAACTCAGCAGCATCCGCCGCGATCGAAGTGCTTACTTCACCCCTGGATCCCTCAGGAAGACGGGTGGGCTCTCTTGAAGTCAACGCACCCAGAGGCAGAACACCTGCGATAAGACTTTGTTTAGGCAAGGCACAACAAATAGCAAGAGTCAAAAGGTCAAAACTGTACCAAAAGATAATGTCGCCTCAATCGTCTTGGCGGCTACATCAGTCTCTACGGGCTCCATCGAAAAATCTTTGGCGGAGTCAACACGAATGGCTGGCCCGCCTTCGCTTGCTGAACCCTCCGTGGTCCACCCAAAGGAGCTAGAAGCTTCGGAACTTCCTTTCGAAGTCCCGGCGCCCGAAGGACCGACATCAGCCGCGTCACCTCCGGATCCTTCTGAGACGGCGAAATAGCCAGCCTCATCGCCCTCCTTATAAGTAAACAAGGGATCATAATGCTCCCCTTGTTCTCCGATAGCTTCAGCTCTCGGGCTTCTCACCGCCTCTGATCCTGCATCACAAAGCAAATAATGAGCTGTCTGGAACACATAAAAAGTATATTACAAGGACGAAGCTGATCTTACCCAGGTCCGGAGCGGCTTCACCAGTAGTCGGTTTAGGAGCCGACAATTCAGTTGCTAATGGGGCAAGAGGAGGAAGCGCTGCAGATGGTTCACCCTCTACAACAACTGTAGGAGCTTGGCGACGGGGCTTCTTCACCACCCGCTTCCTGCGAGATCCACCCTCCCGCTTTCGTTTGAAGTGGACGTCGGGATCTTCTTCCTCCACTTCTTCAACATCGGCATGTTCTACGGGGGCCGTCCCCACCACGCCAGAGGCAGCTGCTGGAGTCTAAGCACCTGTATCTGCTTCGAAGCGAGGACTCCCTACATCAAGGCTTCACTGTCATCAACGGCAATGAACTCCCCGAGGCCTGGGACGCGAACCCTTTTACCCTCGCCCTTCTCAGTGACTTTCCGCTTCAGCCGTTGAGAAATTAACTTCACACCAGAAGAATTAACAGAGAATCTGAGGGGTGTGGAGTTTGAGGTTGCATACCACTGACAGAATCCCAGGGTCATCAGAAGGTTCGGAGTCCTTAGCGGCATGCACAGCCGTGTCTCGGTACAGCCTGCAATGAAGAACCGCCAGGCACGGGCTCCATCGATGAGGCTCCCCATGAAAGCCAGATTGATGTTTGGGTTGCCCACGTACAGTTGGTCATATCCAAACTGACGGGCAAACCGACTTGGAACATAAGGCTCCAAGTAGCAGATGTCCCCGCTTCTGTACAATAAATGTGAGGGCCGAATGCTGACCAGCCACTCAAAAATTTCCCGGCTCAATAACTTTTGCCCTTCCCCCACGTCTTTGAATTCCTCTCCATAGCACGCATCCCAAATATAGGGGAAGCAGCGGAAAAGGCTATAGACGTCATAGCGATTCAGCAACTTACGGACCACAGTCACGTAAGTCCTCAGCCATGAACATCCCTCGAATCGGCGGAGAAGCGCCATTCGAACACCTTCTGAGGGGTCCTCTCCAGCTTCGATCATGGAGGGACAGTGAAGGGCAAATCACGCCATCAAATAAGTATACGGCAGACCTATTCTGGGGTTTGGTCCGTCGCAGGGCAAAATAGTCCCCTTACCCTGCTTCGTCGTTGGTGGCCTACAGAAAGCCTCCATCAATGCACGAAGGCCTCTCTGAATACAACACACCATGGCTGGAAGAAGTCCCAGAGAATGACCATGGACTAGACGAACGGCAGGCAGCAAGATAGTCGGATGAATGACGTCGCCCGAAGAAGACGGCACCACACACCTCTTTAACCAGAGCGTCAAGAAACCAGCCAGTAGGGCCTTCGGGACATCGGCCGACGAGCCTGATGGTGGAAACTCCAAAGAATATCGCCTTTTTCATAGGGGCCGTCATCTTCTTCCAGAATCAGATCCCCCTGAGAATGCTTTTGCATCCGGCGAAAGATGACTTCGTCAGCAACTCCACAATGAGCCGTTTCAGGAGTGTTTTCCATATCGGGGAACAAATAATCTCCCCAGCTCTTCAAGTTGCATGAAGTTCCCTTATTGCTTCCATGCATACTTGAGCAAATGTACAAATGGCACATTAACTCCCGATAGGTCTCAAACAAGGCGGGCTCCTGCTTCTCCAGAAGTGCCAATTCCGCCTCACACGGGAAGTATTCTTCATATGGGAGAGATCCCAAAGCAGAGACTTCCCACATCTCGTGCAGAGCCATGCCCAATTCGCCAACAGGGGTGAAGAAGGTCCCTGTAGCCGGGCAGTATAACTCGAAGATGGCGTAGAAGTTCGCTACGCTCATCTGAATGCCGTAGCAGGTCGCCCTGACGGCCTCATAAAGATTCAGCCTCTCCAGATCCTCCTCGAAATGAGCAAGGACATATAGAGTCAAATCCCTCCACCATGCCTTCGGAGGGTGAATCCACCCTGGGGTCTTGAAATCGGTGGCTGGGTAGTTCCCATGAACTTTAAAGAATTGATTGCCAAAGGTCTGTGCCACCACAGGATTTTCTCCCACTGGGATGTCTGGCAGTACATTCCCAGGGTGTAGACCCATTATGCAGCGAGGAGGCCCCATCCTTGTGTAACCAGGTGAGGGAGAATCAATTTCCCTACGTGAACGGAGTCAGTACTCCGACTCACTTGCCACTGCATCTTCCGAGCCTTCGTCACGCATTGGAAGAAAGACAAAGGAAAATGCCACTTGTTAGACGGAAGATAGAACTTCTCGCCATCCAATTGGAAAATCCACTGCCCCTCTCCGGCTAGCAGCTGGCGATCATGGTCTGGCGCCGCGTCTCCAAACATGAAGCCGGGCTTTCGATAGATTCTTCGGTCAGAATCTTCAAGGGGAGCAGTTGTTAAGATGCTCCTCATGGTGTGTTGATCCCCACTATAAATAAGTGTATCTCGAGAAGGAGAGCTCCACTCGCTAAAAAGCGAAGCCTGCCCTTGGAACTGTAGGCTGACATTGCCATCTAACCCCCTGGCTGTGCCGAAGAGACTGTTCAAAGGACCAGGAGTATAGTGCACTGCAAAACAAAGAAAAACTATGATTAGTTCATCAGCCAAACAAAGGCTAAAACAAAAATGTAATTTTTGTTAAGGCATAGCCTCGCTCTCTGAGTGAAGCTGGCCTAATGATAGCTTCGCCCCGAAGCTTAGCTTCGCAGCTGCAGCGTAACTCCGCATCCCACTCGAAGGCAGGATGTAGGAAAATATCCAAGTGTTAGCTTCACTCTAGAAGCTTAGTCTCGAACAACAGAATGCAACAAAGCCCCAAGGGCTAACTTCGTCAGAAGGGTATTATGGTCCAAAGACTATTTCAGGGGCATCAAGGTCCTTCTCAGTTACATGTCAAAGGACAACTTCGCATCCTGTCATTCAACAGGATGTGAACCGCCTAAGGATAGCTTCGCTTGGAAGCTTAAAGAAGAACTCTTCAGTTCTTGAATTCCCAATCAAGAAATCAAAGAAAATTCAGGGAATTGAACTCCCTAAAATCACAAGATCATGATTGATCGTCCTAGATTCATTTAAAGACAGCCAGAAATCGGCTTTAAGAGAGAGATGGCAATCTCTGATCAAAAGGGAAAAATCCCTACCGGCGATTGGTCGTTCGATGACCGGAGGAGGAGAAGGACCCTCCGTTGCAGAGGTTGCAACCTCTTTTCCCGCTCGTCTCTTGGGAGCCATTAAAGAAAGTGGAGGTTCTTGAATTCTCAAGTAAAGAAGAAGGAAGAAGAGCAAGAGTCAAATGCTCTGGAAAATTCAAAGAGAAGTGATGACTTTCTCTCTCAGCCCGATCGGGCTTTTATAGGCCGATGATCGCCTGAAACGACGCCTCGAAAAGAGCACAGGCTGTCGTTTCAAATTAATTTGAAACGGTGCCTAAAGCACCTTCCTGAGAAGCGCTGATTCAGCCCCACTAAGGGCTAACTCCGCCACAAGTCAAGTGTTGACTTAGTGCGACGAACTTCGCCAAAAAGCTGCCTTAGCTTCGCTAAAAGCATAGTCCGAACTTCGTGGAAAATTCATGCTAGCTTCGCTAGAAGCTTGTTCATGATTCAGAAAGGATTTTGTCTTTAACTTCGTATGAAGTCTAGCTCCGCCGGACCAATTCAAAGTGAAGGATGAGCAGAAACTGAACTTTTATTGATTAAAAAGGGAAGGTACATTGATACTATTACATCAAGGTTATGTTTCATACAACAGAATCATTTGCTCAAAAGGCATACAAGTGGTCCTATATACTTCCAAGCCAAACAACTGGACATGAAAGGCCTTCCTCCTGCACAAGGTCGTAATCCTTCGCATAGTGGCAGATGGTGCCACCAGGACAGATGGTGCCACCAGGAAGCTGGATCTTCCTTAAATTGGCAAAGGAAGTTGGATCTTCCGAAGAACTGATCGCCACCAGCAGGTTGGATCTTCTTTGATGAAAATTAGCAATGGAAGGATCCGAGACCTTACAGGTAACGTCCGCTTTCCCGAAGTGCATCATCTCGGATAAGCGACTACCAGCCTCGCCTCGAAGTGGATCATCTCGGATAAGCGACTGCCAACCTCTTCTAGGAACACACATCAGCTGCCCCAGTTGTTCCTCCTGCTTAGGATTTAAAGTTTCAACTGGAAAAGCAAGAGGCAACCTTCTGGTCTCTTCCATCAGAGACTGGCGAACATAGCTCACTGCAATGCGAACCGAAAACAAGTTAGCAGTAAGTCAAAGGAAAAGCTGCAAAAGTGAAATGCTAAGTCAAATTCTTTGGGGCGAAGCAATTTAATCCGATTCATTTGCAGTTTAACAATGGATTCCAGTTTCAGTTAAAGCAGAAGATAGCCTCGCTTGCACAGTGATGATGGGCTAGCTTAGCATAAGCCAAGTTCTAGCCTCGCTTATATGGCTAAGCCAGACTGATCCTGAGGGACGCAGTCTTAGCCCCACCTATATGGCAAGACTGGCTCAACCATGGAGAGACTAAGTCCCAAGTTTTGCCTAAATGGCGAACTTAATAAGCATGCAATGATTTTCCTTTGTTCAAAAGATAGCTTCGCTGGGAAGTTGGGCTGAAACCTTTCTCTGCAGATCAGTCCAATACAAACAAAGGACAAGGGAAATCAATCCCTGAGGCAGCTGTTAAAGCTAAATTAAGGGAGTTAAACTCCCTAAAAGTGATCAGTCTATTGGTGAAGTCTCAGGATGACCGAGACTTATCGGTCCTTGGCCGGGTAATACCAGAGTGGGCATTCCCACTAGTTCAGAGATCTGAGTATCTCTCTCTAATAACCAAGAGAAGAGAAGAGCAGACCACTTCTCTTCAGAGGACCTCAGGTGTCCTATTTGTAGGCCTCATGGCCTGAGCACTGCCGCTTCAAGCATAGAAGCGCGAGCGGATTTAAGACATTTATTGAGCCTTGAAAAAGGGAACGATTTCTCTCGAAACCGTGCAAGGAGGAAATGATCTCCTTCATAAAGGCATTTATTGAGCCTTGAAAAAAGGGAACGGTTTCCCTTGAAATCGTGCAAGGAGGGAATATTCTCCCTCGGAAACGCACAGAGGAGGAATGATCTCCCTCGATTAATGCAAGAGAGGTTATTCTAACCTCGAAAAAGAAGCAATCCTTCTCGTGATTGGCCGAAAGCAGTTAGCCTCAGAAAGGAGCAGCATTCCAAAGCGAACTTATTCTGGGAGGCTCGGATGCGGAGCTACCCAGACATGAGCTACCCAGACGTGAAGCTATTCAAAGTTGCGAATCTACACGATCCTTTGGCGAATCTATCCCAAAGCAGGATTAAAAGCAAAGCTGAACTCAACCACCATGGCGATGTTCGTACTTCACATACCACCGATCAGAGCAATTCAAAGTATTTCAAAGTCTGAGCCATTGCAGACTTTCGAAAACTTTGAAGGGGGTCTTGTTGACACTCTAAAAAGACAAGATTCTTATTGGTCCGAACAATGTCTAAACTTGTTAACATTTACAAAAGACAAGCGATAGACAAGCTGACGACCAGTTCTGTACTTGTTGACATTTACAAAAGACAAGCGACAGATAAGCTGACGATCAGTTTTCACCCATCTCCGAGGGATAAGGAAGCAACTTGGACTCTACTGATCAGACAGTAAGCCCAGATTGTTTCTAAACAGACCTCAGCAGGTCTAAGATGTTAGCACTTAGCATCACATGAGCCCAAAGAGACAGCCTCGCTTGAGAGGCTAAGATCATCCAACTTCGCCTTGAAGCATTCACAGCTCCGCTAGGAAGCTAACTTATAGCTTCGCCTGAAGAACTCAGTTAACTCCGCAGAGAGTTAGCTTCGCTTGAAGCAGAAGGATGTTCGGTAGTTTCGCCACAGACAATATCTAGCTCCGCTGAAGAGCTGTTTTCTGACTTCTCCACATGCGCCTTCCAGCTCCGCTGTGAGCTCAACGCGGGCAGCTCCGCTGCGGGTCTGCTATGGTCAACCTTTGACCAATTAAGTCTCTAGATGAGATCAAATCTATTCAGATCAAGATCAAATCCAATCAAGATCAAATCTGAGATCAAATTTGGTAGTTGATTGCCATAATCTCTTGACTCTCCTAAAATGAGTAAGAGGATCAGGAAAATCTTCCAACTATATGGAAAGGATCAAAACAGATCAAGAGGATCGATGCAACCTGCTACTTCTAGCTTCGCAGAAGCTGATTCTAACCTCACAGCAAGGCTACTTTCCAGATTTAAACAGATTTGATTCAATCTGTTTCTATATTTTCAAGGGACAATTATACCCTGCTCTCCCTATAAATAGCCCACCGGGGCACAAGGAGAGAAGACATGCGATACGCTCCAGAGAGACGACAGACTTCTCGAGAGGACGCACCGTGCACAAACAGAGATCTGCTCTCTTGCTTCCAAGAATTCAGAGACTTCAGAGAATTACTTCTCTAATCAGGGTGTTGATACCCTAATACCTACCTTCTTCCTAAGGAATTTCCGAAACCAGGCGAGAAGAAATTCCTAAGCGAAGGCGGTTTTGAGAAGTAACAAGAGGGTTCTACCAACCTTCTGTTCTCCGATTCCCCGAACTAGGCGAGAAGGGAATCTTATCGCTCGCATCGTCAAAGGGACAAAGTGGTCGCGCGCTGACCAGACTCCTATCGGCACACTTCTCCAGAATCTCAGAGGAGATCTACTTGTAATCTTTTGTGTTAGTTGTAATTTAGCTCCTCGACCCTTTTTTGTAAGTTTTCCCCTTTGCAAATCAATGGAAAACAATGTGATGTGGCACTTTGTACCACGTGGCACTTTATTCCACACATCAGGTATAGGATTCTAGAGGTGGCCCCCATGTTATTTCACGTGGCACTTAGTTCCACATGTCAAAACAGTAACAGGAATATCATGTATCAGAATTCAGTAGTGATTCCCCGTAAAGTGATAATCATGATTCAGGTATTATATTTAGTCAGAAGTTACGGTACCAAATCTGTAAATAGTGTGATGTAATAGATCAGGAATTATGGTACAGTTTGGTAATCAATATATGTTCTATAGTCAGTATCCATATGTCAGGTGTAATATCAGTATTAGTAGTCAGTGCCAGTAATATATATTATGTCAGGTAATCCCTGTCAAATATTAGTAGGAATATCAATATCAATATTAGTAATATTGGTATCAGTATCCAGTCAATAGTATTAAAGCAACACTACAGCTATGCACATACAAGTGGGCAAAGTAGTGCTAACAGTGCTTATACACCGAAACGCATAAGGGGACTCAAGAATAACTCGATCTTAAAATGCGAGTATAAAATCTGGCGGAGCTTCACCTAGGCATGTCTAGTTATAAAGAACAGCGCTTGGTCCCGCTTACCAGGTGGTAGCGATATAAACGAAATTAATCTGTTAAAACAAAACTAAGCTGTTAAAAACCTCAAAGAGGTTAGTTAAGCTTGGAGATTATGCTGAAGGCAGTATACATACCTGCAGAAGATGTTAGCACCACACACAGGCAATAAATAATATAATAATCACAAACACAATCACAAGCTCCATATTATGCTCCTGAGCTAGGTACCCTCTGCCCCCAGTTACAACGAAACCCAAAAGTAATGGTGACCTGCAAAGTGGTCTCTCAGATGATATTCCAGAATAGATAGAGCATCCGAAGCATAGAATCCCCTATCTTGCTACCACGAAACCCTAATGGTAGTGGGCGGTGGCGCCGGCCTGTTGCCCTTGGATAACCGTGAGGGGTCTCTCAGGACTACGATCACAGAAGGAAAGTTCATCCTGAGGGTCTTATCTGCAACCTGCACCACTGTAGTCCCAAATGCCAAAAATACAAATAATTGTAGAAAATACATTTTAATTCTAAAAAATTACAAAAAATTCCTAAAAATACACAGAAAATTTCTAAATACACAAAAAAAATCTATAAATACAGTAAAAGTCCTAAAAATATGCAGATAATTCCTACAATACAGAAAAATCCTATAAATATCCAAAAAATTCCTAAAATGCCAAAAAATTTTAAAAAATGCCCAGATAAATTCTAAAAATTATAGAAAAATTCTAAAATGAATGGAACAAGACATATACATGCACATGTCAAAGTATACGTGTACACGTGCGTATGTGCACGTATGCAAAAAGGGAAGAGTACTCGCCTAATCGGGAAAGTACTCGATACTTTGTGCACGTGGGTAGCCAAGGGGCTATCCAGAGATAGTAGGAGGCAAGAGAGGGTGTGGTGAGGGTTTCTAGAGAGAGAAAATACAAAGAAGAGAGAATGTTAGAGAGAGAAAATTAGGGTTTTATTTTGGAGGAGAGAGAGTGTTTTTTGATATAGAATTTGTGGAGGAGGTAAAGGAGTAGATAGGGAAGGTCAGGGAAGTGGTTAGCCTGAAATAAGATGAGGGAGGAGAGATATCTAGAGAGAGAAAGTAAAGGAGGAGAGAAAAAATAGCATTTTAGGGCCTGTTAAATAGAGGGAAAATAGAAGGAAATTATGGGAGGTAGAGAAGACTAACAGGAAGCCATATACACTAGCTGACCAGGAGAAAGAGTGGTGACGTGAGAGAAAACTAGATAGAGAAAATAAAATTGGTGAGAGAATTTAGTATCGTAAATATTTTTAAATTAAAGAAAAATATGGAAAAATCATGAAATGAAAAGGGAAGTGAGAGGAATCCATTGGGAGTAACCGGTCATGAAGATATGAAGGAAGGAGAGAGAAAGTTAGAAAGAAGTTAGAAAGAAGAGAGAGAAAGAGTGTTTTTTGGGGTTTTAGTGGGATAAAGCTTATAAGAAAAATATGGAAAGTGTCTTTAGTGTTGTAGAAAATATTAGGATGAATAGGAAGTAACCATGAAGATGTAGAATTATTGTAGGAATTTTAGAGTGGGAAAATGGGTATTTTTAGAAAGAGAAAGTAGGGTTTTTCGCCATTTTAAAGAGGGATTGACTTGGGGAAAATTAGGAGGAATGTATAGAGTCTTATGGAGGAGTTCGGGTGATAGGAACATGGCCATGGTGTTAGGAGATTTTTATAGGATTTTTAGAGATTTATTCAGAGGTTTTATGGTTTTTTTAGAGAGAGAAGGGGTGAAGGGCAGTGGGATGTGGTCGGCCATGGTGTGGGCTGGTGTGGGAGGAGATAAGGAAGAGGGGAGATGGCTTGCATGAGAAGCCAAAGCCTTGGCTTCTTGAAGAAACCAAGAAAAGATCTAGAAAAATGGAGAAAGGAAAAGAAAAAGAAAAGGAAAAAGAAATAAAAATGCAATTATGTAATTTTTAGGGGATTATGTGTAAATATGCCCCAAAAAATAATAAAAAAATAAAAATGAAGAAAATTGGAAAAGAAATGAATTTAGAAAAGAAAGAAAAGGGAAATATGAGGATAGATAAAATAATTTAATTAAATAATTATTTAAAAATAAAAATTATGAAATTTCTATGGTAGGTTCTAGTACCAGTGTAGAGTCTCGTGTAAATATTTAGGGTCAAATGGAAGAAAATACATACATGAAATGACATATACAAGTCCAAAACGTCAAAAACCGTAAAAGGATACATATTCTAGAATCAGGGTATTATATTCTTTCCACCTCGCAAAAAATTGTGTCCTCGTAATTTCATTAAGAAGGGAGATGTACACAAAAAGGATCAAAGTAACGATCACAACATGATTCAATGATAGTTAATCAGAACTAGGCACCGGTTTTGCTAGATATTTTCAGAATAATCAGAAAGATTTCCCGACTTGAAACAGAAAAAGTCAGGATAGTGAGACCTGAGAGGTGGAAAGATGGAAATATTTCAAAAGTTAAAGGAAGATTATCAAGAAGGACAGATAACTTGTACTTGAAATTGGAATATATTGATCTTATTCTTTCTCCAGTTATAAATTAATATCACATTAATCCGCTATCTGGTTGTACTGAAGGTGGGAGATCTCAACTTGGCTCTGATAGCAACCTGTAACATCCCGCCCCATCGAGTACGGAAATGCTACTGCAACATACATGGAACTAACCTCACATGCGTACGCTAAGCATAACAGTACAGTCAGGAATCAGAGTACGGAAGCACAGTGGTTATATACATTCCAACATTACAGTCCAAGTACATGTTATCACAGTATTTGATCCAATATAGCAGAATATTACATCACTAGAATGTGCAAAAGTACAAATTACAAGAGATTAACAAGATATGATACTGGTAGATGCTTATGAGCTGGAAAAGTATCTCAAGAGCTGATCAAAGGAAATGTATCAGGAGGATCTGCTACTAGGTCTCCAAGTCTACGCCAGGTTCTGATCCTGGAACTTCCTACGCTCCCGCTGCGCACTCTGATCAGCATTAGTAAGTCCTTGATACTCCAGAGCCCCGATATCTAGACATACAGATTCAGGGTTGTCAGGATGCAACCTAGCGAGTACATAAGAATGCTAAGTGGCATGCGCAAAAGCAAATACATATGTACAGAAAATAAATGAAATTACGTGAAAACATGTTTATCCATAAATGAAATCATGTTTAAATCATATCAATGAAAGTATATGTAATTTATCAAGGTATATGTATAATATTATCGTAAGTGTATATGTATAAAACAACTGTATGCAAAACCAATTCAATAAACTCAATCTCTGGTTCCATGAGATTAGCACGTCGAGGGAATAATCCAAATAAGGAAACCCTCATCTATATACCATATACCTCATCTCACCATTAACTGCGTATACACATAACCAGAGTTGTTAAGAGTTGGGATGTCAGTAGTGTTGTCATGTCAGTCATGTCTTTGGAATCATGATCATTATAGGAGTTAAGTTAGCAACATATTTATTATTATTATTTGGACTTGTCCTACTCAGATGTCTAGGTATGTGCCCTAGCATCCCAGTTCACATATATCCACATAGGAGTAGTCTGAGGTTGGTTATTAGAAAATAATGAGAAATCAAGGTATCATGTTCATAAGTGGCCCCGTGCATACCCGGGACAACGACCTCAGTGTGATTGGATCTGGCCTTCATTCCCAGCCGCTAAGCCGTAGGGGTCTTATTTGTATGCCCTGGAATCAGTAATAGAATCAGTACAGGGTGCTAGTACACCCCACCTGGTCTCCTGTAGCCTCAGGTAGATCCAGAAAAGTGTTGCAACATCGAGCCATTATGAAGACGTACTTATTGAAGTCTATCAGTTTTCCACGACCCAGTGTAAGTTGTATCTTTATTAGAGATGTTCAAGATTATTTCCAGTTGAGTCTCACGATATCGATTTACAAGAAACAGGAATATAATATCAAGAGAACAATAATCAGGAGATGTGGGATTCTAGAGGGGCTCCTGAGGATTCAAGAGGTAGCCCCATCACTGGAAAATGTGATGTGACACTTAGTTTCACACATCAGGTATGAGATTCTAGAGGTGGACCCTATGTTGTTTCACATGGCACTTAGTTCCACATACCAAAACAGTAACAGGAGTATCATATATCAGAATTCAGTAGTGATTTCCCGTAAAGTGATGATCATGATTCAGGTATTATATTTAGTCAGGAGTTACGGTATCAAATCTGTAAACAGTGTGATGTAATAGATTAGGAGTGGTACTGTTTGGTAATCAATATATGTTCTGTAGTCAGTATCATATGTCAGGTATAATATCAGTATTAGTAGTCAGTATCAGTAACAGTGTTGGCCCAAAGGCCCATCACCCTAATTTTGATGATGATTAACTCATGTAGTTATAATACTAATGATCTTGTGCTCATTTAGTTTCAGATTTTCAATCAAGATCTTAGTGGGCGTTTAGCTTCAACAAAAGATTCGAAGTCACGTGTTGATTCAAGAGCTCGCACGTCAAAATCGCATCAAGCAATCAAAGGGGAGTCTAGCTCATGGATCAAGTTTGGACCAAGTCGAAATGGAGAAGAAGATTTTCAAGAGAAAATTTTCAAGAAGACTTGTGTTTTATAAGTTTTATGATTTTATTTTAGGATAAAATGTAAAGGATAGATTAGTTGTGATTGCTCAAACTTATACACACACAAAAGTTTGGTTTTCGAAAAATACGGTTTTTGTTTTAAGCTTTAAATTTTATGCCTCAAAAATAGTTCACATGTTGTAATATGTGTTGATTTTTTATCACACATTTGTACTTTAATGTATTTCAATAAACTTATTTGTATGGATTTTATGGAGATTTTATGAAATTTAAGATGTATTTTAAAAAGTTGTTAAAACTGTTTTTGGGCTGCTTGCGGTCGACCGACGTGCACAACACCATGTTACTTAAGCTCAGTCGACCGACCAGTCGACCACAGTAGAGATCGGCCGACCGACCGGTCGACCGACTGAGTTGTAGAGCTCTCGTGTTTTTCAGCTAACCGGGCGGCCGACCGTTCTGCTGATTTGCTTGACATCCTTATAGTTTTCTAGCCATAACTTTTTATTCTTATATTTAATTAACATGGTTTAAAATTAATTTTAAAAAATAACTTTCAGGGCTACATTTCTTATTCAATATCATTTTCTGATTCAAAAGTTAAATATGTCAAATATTGGGTTGAAATCTGTTCTTATTCTGAAAATAGTTTACAGTTTTTGATTTGATACCTTTCAATATTTTGTTGATAACTTTCTACTCAAAAATGATATTAATTTGATTTAAGTTGCATTAGTATGAAGACATCAAGATCTACAAATTCATGCTACATACTTATTTCCAAATTCTAATGTTTTACGCCTCTAAATTATTCTCAAATTTGACCTATTGCACAGTCTGAGTCTGAGGTCTATCGACCGACCGGTAGACAACCAGACTCTAACGGTCAGAAATTTGATCGTTGGTCGGTCGACCGGGCCTGATCGACTGACAGGCCATTTCTGGTAGTTTTTGAACCATAACGGCTATTTTTTCTTTACCTATAAATATGGGGTTTTGGGTGAGTTTTACACAAGTTTTTCAAGAGCTTATTTTCCCATCTTTAATAGAGTTTTCCCAATGAGTTTTTTGAGATTCATTGCCATATCAAAAGAGAGTTTATCAAGAGTGATTCTCTTGAGTTTTCAAAAACTTTTCTTTGAGTTTTTTACCTCCATATCTATCTTGTTTTCTCACACAAATTTGAGCTATTCATTGTTATATCCATTCTCTATAGGATCCTTATTTGCGAGAGTATTTATTGGTGATCAAGAGAAGTGATCCACCAAGTGTTCCACCTTTGTATTTGGAGAAGTTGTGAGGTTGAGGCCTCGGCGAGCTTCTAGGTTCGTGTGTGTTGTTCTTATGGGAACAAGTGAGGGACTTGCGGGTCCAAGAGTTCTTGAGGGAGCTCGTTGTAGGTGTTGCGGCACCGAGTGATTTTGCGGGATCGATTATAATGGAAATCCTTCATGTGTTGAAGGCGAGAGCGTAGAGCAAGTATGCTCAAACCTCAAAATAATTCTCTCATGTTTGCGATTGCTTTTCTCTCTCTTTCTTACTCATGTTTTATATCTTGCATGCTCATATTGTTCATATCTATTACATGCTTGATATTTTTTTATGCTTAATCGATATATGCTTGGGATTGTTTAATCACACTTGTTTTTAACTAAGAGAGCTATAATGACACCTCAATTCTTAATCTAGAGGAATCTTGAGGAGATAGTCCAAAGCCCTTCACCAGGAATTTCGCTACACTCTTTGGTTATACTTTATGTGTTTGCATAATAGTTTTAGTTTACACAATTAGTTTTAATTTCGCATTAGTTTGTATTTGATTAGCTTGTCACCTATTCACCCCCTCTAGGTGACTTACAATTGATATTAGAGCTTGGTGCTCTTGATTTGGGTCTAAAAACTTAGAGTTAAAGATCTTATTTTAGCTAATAACAATATTTGTATACACACACATGGATTTCATGACACCTCCTATGTTTGACAATCTTAACATCCAAACTTGAAAAATTTAAGATGTACATGTACCTAAAAGCCCTAGGTATCCATGCTTTAAAATCTACCCCAAAAGATGAACATTTATCTAGGGTTGCTAACTTTGATTCGGTTTTTGTAGTATGAAACACCCTTATCTGTCTTGGTGATCAAAAGCAATACTACATAGGGAGTGACTCGGATGATGAAAGTGCTACTTCTAATATGTGCTACATTGTCCAAGTTGATGACCCCCTTAAGGTAAACTCCGAATTCGAGCTTGATGAAGATGTTGACATGCCATATGATGAGCTTGCTTTATTTTGTCAACAACTTCTTGAAAAATATGATTTGATTAAAATGAAAAATAAAAGATTGAAAATGAAAATGATTCCATTAAAAAAAGACTCTTTTAAAAATGAATTTGAAATTGTTTCAAAAGAAAATGAATGTTTGAAGAATAAAATTACTTTGGTGCAAAAAGAAAAGGAAGTTGTTTTTAAGGAAAAAGAGTCTTTAAAAAAGAAAATTATTTTAAAAGAGAAAGAAAAGATTTCTAAAAAAAATAATATTGATTCTTGCCATGTTTCTCATGCTAATAATGTTGCACCTCCTATTGATAAAAATGAGATTCATGTTTTGAAAAAGTTAATTGATTATTTGGGTTCCACTTTGAGCCAATGTGCATTTAATCACTCCAAATTGGAATCTATTTGTCGCAAGAAACAAGTTCCACACGTGCATGCACACACCCCATGGCATACACATGCACACCATGATCACACTCAAACTACACATATGTATGCTAATGTGTACACATGTACACATTGTGGTCGAAAAGACCATCTTGCAAAATTTTATTTTGATAAAATAAATCATTTAAATTTTGCTAATAAAAATATTTGGGTTCCTTATAATACTAACCCCCATAGACCCAAAAAAAATATGGGTACCAAAATTTTCACCTCTTGTATTTGATGTAGGTGTGGGCTCTCACAAAACGTGAGAGGTTTGGTGCCTTGGTGGTGGATGCACTTGGAGCTTAATGGACATACCCAATTGATGCATTGTTATCAAAAAGCATGGTGGTAGGACCACCATGGTTTGGAGATATAGAGAATAGTTCATATAGTTTGGTAACTATCTCTAACTCCCATTTTGTTTACATGCTTTCTTATTGTTGATTTTTTTTGCATGTTGTGCTTTTAATGCTCATTATGTTAAAAACAATGCTCATTAGACTTGTAATATAGATATATAGTCATTGAGATACACACCCATATTTATATAGATTCATATTTTTGTATTCTAGTTATTAGATTAGCTATTGTATATATCCTAATTCTAAAAGCACTTGCATTTACCGTAATGATCATATTTGTTTGAATTTTTGGAATTTTTGTGCTTTATGTGTTGATTACATGTTTAGATATAGTTTTCGTTAAAACTTGTGTTTATACTTTTACAATTAGTGAGCTATACTTGAGTCTTTGTTTGCGTGCCTTAGTGCGCATGTATACTCATTAGATGTATTTGTATAACCTACTTTTGATGATTCTTACCTTTTTACTTGTTTTCTCTATTTTTGTACATATTCTTTGTTTGCTTTCATGTATATGTTAATTTTGTTCAAAACTATAGATATGCATATCTATCCAGGTCATTTGCCTGCATGCAATATTCTTTGTGGACTTATTTATATTTGGATATCTATGTATACTTTAGTTTTGACAAAACATTCATATACCTTGAAGCTCGTTTAGTTTTTTTAATAAAAGAATTTAATGTTTTTTTTAGCCTTATCGATTTATTTCATGAATTTATTGTTCACATGATTCTTATACACTCATCTTTATGTTTACTCATGATTTTATTTTCATGAGCATATTTTTAAACTTTATAGATCTTGAGTGACAACTCTTGTGTGATATATATGTTTCATGAGATATATAATTTGGTTTCATATTTTTGAAGGATTTTTAACTAGTTTTTCAAAAAAAAATTTAATCTATTTATTTATTCTTCAATTGCTAATGTTTCCAACTATGCTAATATTTTTAAATCCTATTTTTGAAAACTTCTACCCTTATAGGGTGGTTGGTTGGGCGACCATACCTTGTGAATCTTATTGAATATCTTTTTATCATGTGCATGATTAGGGTGAATTATTATGAGTTATACACATAATTTTCATGATCTATTCATTTTGTATGCTCATACTAGTTCACTATATATGTTGATTCAAAATCTCAAGTGATATTTTCATACATGCATATATATGATTTTGATTGTGCTTGTTTTAAATTGACCACACATATTTTAAAGCACAAACTGTTTATACTATGCTTGATTTTAATTCTAAATGATAATTGGTGTTTTCACAATCTTATGCATTAAGTTCAAATGGTATTTTTTTTTTGTATCAAAATGTACTTCATGTTTCAGCTTCAATTAGTATCAAAACCTACAATCGATATCTTAATAATTTTGTTTATCTACAAGCTATATCAACATTTGTTTTGTCAATTACTATTTGATTTTCATTAGTATCAAAATTTATTTTGTTCACTATAAGAAATTTCAAAATTTATTTTAAAGTGGTTTCAAAATTTTCTTGAAAATTTGTTTGATATATATTGCTTATATGCAAGGGGAGCTTAACATTGTTAAAACTTGTTTTAAAAGTGGCTTCAAAATTTTCTTAAAAATTTTGTTTGATATGTGTTGCTTATATGCAAGGGGAGCTTAACATCTCCCTCTATATATAGATTCATGTTGAGTGTATTTTACGTATTGAGGAGCTTGACCTCTCTTCTTTATGTGATACAATTGTGTAGGAAGAGCTTAACATCTTCGTCTATATATTGTATATTTTGCTTATGTGGGTTAGGGTCTAGTCATCCCTTCTCCATGTAATGCATGTATGCAGGGGGAGTTAATGTCTCTCCTCTTCATGAATGTATATCGCATATACATTTATCGTGTTTGTTTTTCTTCATCCCTTTATTGATGAATTGACAAAAAAGGAGATAAAAATTTAGAGAGTTTATATATGCATGTTTAATATTTGTTGTTTATGCATATATATATATATATATATATATATATATATATATATATATATATATATATATATATATATATATATATATATATATATATATATATATTTATGAGCTTTCATTGAATATCTACTTATTTTCGCTATGCATGAGTTAAGGGGGAGCTTCTGTGAAGTTTATCTTTAATCCATGCATATATAACTCTATGAGTTTTGTCATCATCAAAAAGGGAGATTGTTGGCCTAAAGGCCCATCAACCTAGTTTTAATGATGATTAACTCATGTAGTTATAATACTAATGATCTTATGCTCATTTAGTTTCAGATTTTCAATCAAGATCTTAGTAGGTGTTTAGCTTCAACAAAAGATTCGAAGTCAAGTTTTGAAGCTAGTACGTGTTTATTTAAGAGTTCGCGCGTCAAAATCGGATCAAGCACTCAAAGGGGAGTCTAACTCATAGATCAAGTTCGGACCAAGTCGAAATGGAGAAGAAGATTTTCAAGAGAAGATTTTTAAGAAGACTTGTGTCATGTTTGTAAATTTTAAGATTTTGTTTTAGGATAAATATAAAGGATAGATTAGTTGTGGATTGCTCAAGTTTATACACACACAAAAGTTTGATTTTTGAAAAATTTTGTTTTAAGCTTTAAATTTTATGCCTCAAAAATAGTTCATATGTTGTAATATGTGTTGATTTTTGATCACACATATTTTCAAAGTATTTTAATGAACTTATTTTTATAGATTTTATAGAGATTTTATGAAATTTAAGATGTATTTTAAAAAGTTGTTTAAACTATTTTTAGGCTGCTTGCAGTCGACCGACCAGTCGACCGAAGGTTGAGCCTGTCGACTGAGTGGTCAACCGGCTTGCATAAGACGTAAACAAACCCATGTGACTTGAGCTTAGTCGACCAACCGGTCGACCGCAGTAGAGATCCACTGACCGACCGGGCAACCGACTGAGTTTGCAGAGCTCTCGGATTTTCTCAGTCGACTGGGCGGCCGACCGTTTTGCAAATTTGCTCGATCCCTTATAGTTTTCTAACCATAACTTTTTATTCTTTTATTCATTCAACATGATTTAAATTGGATTTCAAAGATAACTTTCAAAGATACATTTTTTATTCTATAATCATTTTCTAATTCAAATGTTAATGATGTCAAATATTGGGTTGAAGTCTGTTCTTGTTCTAAAAATAGTTTACAGTTTCTAGCTTGACACCTCTAAGTTTTTTTTGATAACTTTCTAATCCAAAATGTTATTGATTTGATTGAAGCTGCATTAGTAAGAAGACTTCAAGATACAAATTCATCCTATATACTTATTTCCAAATGTTAGCATTTTAGGCCTCAAAACTATGCTCAAATTTGACCTATTGCACTATCTGGGTCTGAGGTCAGTCGACCACCAAACTCTAACAGTCAGAAATTTGATCGTTGGTCGGTCGACCGGGCAGTCGATCGACAGGCCATTTCTGGCAGTTTGAACCATAACGACTTGTTTTTCTTGGCCTATAATATGTGGTTTTTGGGTGAGTTTTACACAAGTTTTTGAAGAAATTATTTTCCCATCTTCAATAGAGTTTTTTCAACAAGTTCTTAGAGCTTCATTGTTATATTAAAAGAGAGTTTATCAAGAGTGATTCTCTTGAGTTTTCAAAAAATTTTCTTTGAGTTTTTCACCTTACATCTTTTTTGTTTTCTCACACACGCTTGAGCTATCCATTACTTTATCCATCCTCTATAGGATTCTTGTTTGTGAGAGGATTTGTTGGTGAACAATTGAAGTCATCACCAAGTGTTCCACCTTTGTATTTGGAGGAATTGTAGAGGTTGCGGCCTCGACGAGCTTACGGGTTCGATGTGTTGTTCTTGAGGGAACAAGTGAGGGACTTGCAAGTCCAAGAGTTCTTGAGGAAGCTCGTTATAGGTGTTGCGGCATCGAGTGATCTTGCAGGATCGATTATAGTGAAAATCTTTCATAGTATTGAAGGCAGGGATGTAGAGCAAGTGTGCTCGAAGCTCGAAACAATTCTCCCGTGTTTGCGATTGCTCCTCTCTCTCTCACTTGTGTTTTATATCTTGCATGCTCATATTGTTCATATTTATTACATGCTTGATATTTTCTTGTGCTTCATTGATATATGCTTGGGATTGTTTGCTCACACTTGTATTCAACTGAGAGCCATAGTGGCACCTTAACTTTTAATCTAGAAGAATCTTTAGGAGACAGTTTAGAGCCCTTCACCGAGATTCGGCTACACTCTTTAGTTATACTTTGTGTGTTTGCATAATAGTTTTTGTTTATACAATTAGTTTTAATTCCACATTAATTTTGTATTTGATTAACTTGTCACCTATTCACCCCCCCTCTAGGTGACTTACAAACAGTAGTCAGTGTCAGTGATAGATATTATGTCAGGTAACCCTTGTCAAATATCAGTAGCAATATCAATATCAGTATCAGTAATATTGCTATCAGCTTTCAGTCAATAGTATTAAAGCAACACTACAGCTATACACATACAAGCGTAGCAAAGCAGTGCTGTGATCGGGCGGAACCAGCACTCGAAAGTGTATGTTTTATGAAATCAGTAAAATTGTGCATGTGTGCTAATGTATCCTTGATACTTCCGTTATAGCATTGGCTCAATGAGTCGAATCCACAGGGATGGGAAGCGATAGAAGCATTGATAGTTCTTCTTCGCGTCGGGTGTTAACAATTCTTCTTTGTTTAAAGAATGAGGAAAAAAAATGAAAAGTAATCCACAAATGATAGGTGAAGAAAGCGATGAAACGGTGAAGTGAAAATAAAAGAGAAGTGATTTTGAAAATAAAAAAAAGATAAAACAAATATGAAAAATTAGCTATGCATCATGTAGAAGATGGAGAAGATTATAATGGAGAAGAAAGGAGACACCTTTACATAGATTGTCACCATCTATTACATTAATATCTCTCTTTCTCTCTCTGAATCTCTCAGCCCTAATACATGATCTAAAAAAGAAATGAAAATATAAAAGAAAATAAAAGAAAAGAAGAACACCTACACTAACCTAAATTAAAAAAAGAGAAAACCTAGCCTATTTCTCAATATGCTTGTGTTTCGGGTCTCTGCAGGGCCTTTTATAGGCGAAAGGAGCTTCTAGAAGATGAGACGAGGCCACACATCGAAAATCGGCTGCGTTTTCGCGGCAAAACCAGGGACTTGGGTCTGTGGTTTTGGCACGTGGTTTCGCCTCGCTTTGGGAACTTCTAGATATGCTCAGAATCAGTTATTTAGGTTCAGATTTTCGTCAGACACCCGCCAACGTCTAGATTTAATGTATCTTCTAAAAACTCTCTAACTTGGCCTCCAAGAAATTCAGAGTTAATTACCCGAAAATGAGTTTAATTAAGCTCTTATTACTCATTTGCCCCTAAACTCTTAATTATCTGCAAAGTAGACTAAAACACAGTTAGAAATGATATTTTATTCATAAATCGGTAGGAAAATGCGATATAATAATGTAGACTAATCACACCCCCAAACTTATCCTTTTGCTTGTCCCGAACAAAACAAGAAAAAGAAAAACTATACTACAAATGTTATTACACCACTTTCGCAGGTAACACGATTGCACTGAGCGTATGTAACAAGCCGTTAAACCTCTAGGTTACCCTTAGAGGAGGAGTTTTGTCTCCTGAGGATTTTCAACGGATTGCACCCACAAAATCCATCAAGAAAGAAGACAAATATTAGTGTTTTTAAAACGCATTTTGAAAGAGAGACAAGTTTTCGAAATATTTTTGCAAAAATATAAGCGATCTAAGATTATAAGTCTACCAAAAATTATTCTTCCTTAAACTTAATCTATACTTGTCATTACTTAAGATTAGAATTCAAAACTGGTTGAATATTTTCTCTTTCCTAAAACCTAGATAATATGCACTTTGTGACAGTGAAGATTTCTGGGATTTCAGCTTTAACCATCAAGCCATTTATTTATATATATATTTTTTCTTTTTCTTCCCTTAGTTTTCTTAGGCTTTCTACTATAGCCGGATAGTGAGCCTTCAACCGATGACTCCCAGACCAGACGGTCTTAGGGCACTAGATGAGAAAACATCCCTCGAGTTTAAGGAGTCGAGTAAACAAGGCCACAAAACTAAAGAAGATTATTTGTTTCTTCTGACCACCGTTAGGCGTGAATAATCATGTTTCTTGAGGCATAGTTATTCAGCTTAAAAAATGATTTTTTTCCTTCATATATACCATATATATTTTTTTCTTTTTATTTACGTTATGACATTTTTAGGTCTTTGTTTCCATCCGATAAAATGTGTAAGTGTGAAGTGCATACTATCTCTCCAATCTCTTATACTTAACCTATAATCTTAAACTAGATCCATTATTTCGACTAGATTTAAATAGTCATAATTAAGGCTTTCTTAATTTCAAAGATCATCTTCATTTTCTTAAAAATTGATCAAAAGTTCATCTCTTATTTCAAAAAGTTTTAAAAGAAAGGAAAAATCCTATACAAAAGGGAAAATTTCTAAGAATATCCTAAAAGAAGTGAAAAAGAAAAAAAATCTAAAAACTCTATGTTAGTAGACCCTCCCCCAGACTTATCTCATGCATTGTCCTCAATGCATCATGAATGTGTGTGTGCATGAAACAAATAGAGAGGGAAGAAAAAATTACCTCAAGGTGGTGGTTTGGTGGTGGTCTAATTGGTCCACGAAATGCGGCCCAGTTCAATTTGTGTGGAGTTCAGAGGAACCCATCAGAAACCTCTATAATACAACCCACTAAAATGATATATATATATATATATATATATATATATATATATATATATATATATATATATATATATATGAATGATTTTTATTAAGAATTTTACCCCATCTAATTTTCAAATTTTCAAAATAATTTCAGAGTCATTATTATCAACACCCTTGTCCCAAAATGGAGTATGAAAACATGGAATGATTGATTTGGACTCAGGAAGCACAGGAATGACTATTGACTCAGGAATTTGACTTAAGTCAAGTAAAGATTCTGGAGTTGAGATTGGTTTATGAAGTGGGTCCAAATTAAGAAGTTTAAATTTTAATCCACATTCATTTTCCCACAACGGAATGTGACTTTCTAAGATAGGTGATTCAAGTTCAAGAATGACAGGTCTAGAATCAAAATTGACTCTAAAATGTTGCTCAAATCGGGTAGCAAAACAGGAGTCAATATTGATTCAGAAATTTGAACTGGATCACAAATTTGAGGATCGAAGTCACATTCTTATCTAAGTTCAATTTCTTTGAAAGAAAAACTTACCAGTTTGTCAATGGGACCTTCAAAAGTATGAAATTGGTCAAGTTTAATTTATTGGTCAAGTTCAATTTGTTGATCATAAAAGATTAGTGATTCAATTTCATGATGGATTGGCACAGGATCTAATGTTGACTCGGGAAAAGGATTGAAGTGAGGTAAATATATCGGAGTCAACATTGAATCAAAAAGTGTAACTGAATTACCAAGTTGAGGTTCAGGATCATATTCATGCTCAAGTTTAATTTCAGGAAAAGGATAACTTGCCAAAATATCAACGTGGTTCTCAAAATTTTGATGTTGGTCAAGTTCAAATGGGTGTACTGAAATTGAATCTTAGTTTTCAAAACAACATGATTCCTTAGATTGATAGAGTTAGAGATATCTGAATTGGTCAAAGGTTGATAAGAGTGAGTTTTCTCATTCCTATGAATGTTAACCAATCAGCTCAATTGTGTTTCTAACCTATCGATAGACTGAGCAAAAGATTTTTAAAATTATTGTGAGGTCTCATACAAGATTTCTACTCTCTTTTCTGGCTCAAATTTTTCTTCAAATGGTTGTTCTAGAAACGGAGTATATGAATCTTGATTTTAGAAATAAATTGTGAAGATTGTGAGTCCAACAAGTTTTGAGATTATCGCTCGGACTCACGCAAGAGTTCCTCAGTTAATTCCAAGATGGATGTTTGATCGTTTTGAAGAGGTGGGACTGAGTAAGACTGTTGAAAATATTGTGGAATTAGGGAGGCTAACATGTTCTGAAATTGCTGCTCGGCCTCTTGCAGGTTGGCTTCTATACTCTTTTCTAACTCAGATTTTTCTTCAATTGGTGGTTCTCGAAAAGGAGTATAGGAAGCAAATTTGGGAAATGAATATTGTAAAAATTATGAAAATTGTGGATAAGGTGGTTGAAAATTTTACTCGAGGGAGGTGAATCCCCATTGACTTTGTGAAGAGTAGAAATTATTTTGAAAATTATGGTCATAAGAATGGCGGCATGGGTTGCATTGATTCAGATAAGTCCAACCCGGTCTATTTGGTTGGCTCATATTGTAGAAAGCCTGGTTGGAATTATCCAAATCAAATGGGGTCGATGTAAAATGGATTCATATTAGGATTGAAAGAATTATTGTTGTTGAATTTTATTTCACAAACAATCGCAAAAAGAAAAAGCAAACAAAAAACAAAAAAGAAAGAAAAAATCAAGACCAAGCCTATACTAGGGTTGACCTACACCTAGACGACTCCTAACTGGTCGACTACCCGGGGGAAGTTGTTGTATGAATCTGACCACAAGCTAATCAGCCAGGTAGGGGCAAAATACGGTGGGAGGTATTCATGCGTAAGTAACAGGCTTAATTACGCCAAACCACGGATTTTCGAGGCGTAACCTCTTAATCCCCAACCTTAGACACTGATTTCACAAGAGTATGATTCAAATAAGTTCCACCCTCAGTCAATCTCTTAATAAGTCTAAGATGTCCCTGGGGGCCAACGTCTATCAATTTTTATTAGGGCTTGGGTTGTGTGAGTGGGGAGGTGATTTTTGTGCTAAGGAAGGGTGATGAACTCCCCACCTTATCTTGTATTAGGTTTTGCCCTTAAGTCCAATTCGTACAAGTGTGCAATATTAACAAGAATAACACAAAAGGCGAGTAAATCTCCCACGTATCTGTCCTATGCTATATGTACACCTCAGTCCAGATCACAACAACAGAACAAAATACAGTATATTAGAATTGAATTTGACACGTGCCTAAATGCAAATGTCTAAACCATTTTAAAAGCGTCCAAATATCATATTTTAGTTCTTTAGTTATTACAGTGTGTAGGCAATCAAAGCAAATAATTAGCAGAAGAATACAATAATATATGCAACTTGCAAATGCCCTGCAAAAGACGAAGCACAATTGCCACAAAATTGCCGCGTTTTCGCGGCTTTTCTTTGATTTCCGTGGCAAAGTTTTAGAAACAAGCTGTCTGCTTTCTAGAGTAAGGAGAGGCAAGTAAGAGTAGACTTCTACAATGTAAAATTCAGTAAAAATTGCCCTGCACACCAAAACAGAGAAGAAAATGTTAACAAAAATGTGAAATCAAAACCATTCCCGTCCCCAGCAACGGCGCCAAAATTTGATCGGGGCGGAACCAGCACTCGAAAATATGTGTTTTATGAAATCAGTATAATTGTGTCTATGTGCTAATGTTCCTTTGATACTTCTATTATAGCATTGGCTTAACGGGTCGAATCCACAGGGGCAGGAGGCGATAGAAGCATTTATAGTTCTTCTTCACGTTGGGTGTTAACAATTCTTCTTTGTTTAAAGAATGAGGGAAGAAAAAAAAGAAATCTAAAAGTGATAGGTGAAGAAAGTGATGAAACATCGATGTGAAAATAAAAGAGAAGTGATTTTGAAAACAAAAAGAAGATGAAACAAAGATGAACTAAGAGGTTGGAGAAAACAATGATGAAAATGATAAAGGAGTTTTGGAATTGATTTTTAAAATAAGATAAAAGAAAGTCATAAATACTAACTACTAATTGCTCCACTAACCATACTAACCTCTTAGCGATAGTTTTCTCACATGGATCCTTAGCCATCACTAGTCCTTGGCTTCAAGAGACGATACAAAGCATGGAACATAAGATTGTTCATCTACATTCAAACAACACATCTATACCACGCAACAGGTTGCAAGCTACTATTAAATCATCAAAACCAGTTGGAGGTGAGCATGAAATAAAGTTAGCATTGCAAGTTAGCAAGTTAGTAGGTTAGATGTTAGAAATGTTAGAATATTAGAATCCATCATCATGAGCCATCAATGGCTCTAGCAAGAGTAAGGCCTTGTAGAGGCTACTAAATTTATATGAATTATCAAGTAAGTGAATAGATGGTTTGTGGTTAATGGTTAGATTGCCATGAGAAGAAAAATTAGCTAAGCATCATGTAGAAGATGGAGAAGATTACAATAGAGAAGAAAGGAGATACCTTTATATAGATTGCCACCATCTATTACATCAATCTCTCTTTCCCTCTCTAAATCTCTTAGCCTTAATACATGATCTAAAAATAAAATGAAAATATAAAGAAAAAAAGAAAAAAAGAACACCTACACTAACCTACACTAAAAAAGAGAAAACCTAACTTATTTCTCAATCTGCTTGCGTTTCGTGTCTCTGCAGGGCCTTTTATAGGCGAAAAGGGCTTCTAGAAGACGAGACGAGGCCACGCGTCGAAATCGACGCGTGGCTCGTCAGCATTGCCGTGAAAACGCGGCAACTGCCTCGTTTTCACGGCAAAACCAGGGATTTAGTCCTTGGTTTTGGCGCGTGGTTTCACCTCGCTTCGGAGACCTTCTAGATATGCTCAGATTCGGTTATTTAGGTCCAGATTTTCGTCAGACACCCGCCAACGTCAAGATTCAATCTATCTTTTAGATACTCTTTAGCTTGGTCTCCAAGGAATTCGGATTTAATTACCCAAAATGGGTTTAATTAAGCTCTTATTACTCCTTTACCCCTAGACTCTTGATTATCTGCAAAGTAGATCAAAACATAGTTAGAAATGATATTTTATTCATAAATCGGTAGGGAAATGTAATATAATAATGCAGAATTGTAGACTAATCATGGTAGGGCAAGATCAGCGAACAATGTTTATACACCGAAACGCATAAGAAAACTTAGGAATAACTCGATCTTAAAATGCGAGTCTAAAAATCTGACAGAGTTCCGCCTAGGCGTGTCAGTGATAAAGCGTTGGACGCTTGGTCCCGCTTACCAGGCGGTAGCGATATAAACGGAATTAATCCGTTAAAATGGAACTAAGCCATTAAAAATCTCAAAGAGGTTAGTTAAGTCTGCAGGCTGTGCCGAAGGTAGTATATGTACCTACAAAAGATGTTAGCACCACATACAGGTAATAAATAATATAATAATCACAAACACAATCACAAGCTCCATATCATTCTCCTGAGCTGGGTACCCTCTGACCCCAGTCACCACGAAACCCGAAAGTAATGAGTGACCTACAAAGTGGTCTCTCGGATGATATTCCAGAACGGATAGAGCATCTGAGGTATAGAACCCCCCCTATCCGGCTACCACGAAACCCTAATGGTAGTGGACGATGGAGCCGGCCTATTGCCCTTGGATAACCGGGAGGGGTATCCCAGGACTACGATCCCATAAGAAAAGTTCATCTCGAAGGTCTTTATCTGCAACCTGGGCCACTGTTAGTGCCAAATACCAAAAATACAGATAATTGTAGAAAATACATTTTAATTCCAAAAATTACAAGAAATTCCTAAAAATACAAAGAAAATTTTAAATATACAGAAAATTCTATAAATACACGAAAAGTCCTAAAAATATGCAAATAATTTCTATAATACAAGAAAATCCTATAAATATACAGAAAATTTCTAAAATGCTAGAAAATTTTAAAAATGCCTAGATAAATTCTAAAAATTACAGGAAAATTCTAAAATGCATGGAACATAAAATATGCATGCACATGTCAAAATATACGGGTACACGTGTGTATGTGTACGTATGCAATAAGGGAAGAGTCTCGCCTAATCGGGAAAGTACCCGATACTACGTGCACGAGTGCATATGGGCAGCCAAGGGTCTGTCTAGAGACAGTAGGAGGTAGGAGAGGGTTTGGTGAGGGTCTCTAGAGAGAGAAAATGCAAAGAAGAGAGAATGCTAGAGAGAGAAAATTAGGGTTTTGGTTTTAGAGGAGAGAGAAAGTATTTTTGGATAGGGATTCGTGGAGGAGGTAAAGGAGCAGATGGGCAAGGTCAGGGAAGTGGCTGGCCTGAAATAGGATGAGGGAGGAGAGAGATTCTAGAGAGAGAAAGTAAAGGAGGAGAGAGAAAATAGCATTTTAGGGCTTGTCAAATAGAGGAAAAATAGGAAAAAATTATGGGAGGTAGAGGAGACTGAGAGGGAGCCATCTACAGTAGCCATACAGGAGAAAGAAGGGTGAGGTGAGAGAAAACTAGAGAGAGAAAATAAAAGAGGAGAGAGAATTTAGTGTCATAAATATTTTTAAATTAAATAAAAGTCAGAAAAATCATGGAATGTGGAAGTGAGGGGAATCCATGGGGTTAACCAGTCATGAAGATATAAAGGGAGGAGAGAGAAAAGTTAGAGAGAAGTTAGAAAGAAGATAGAGAAAGAGCGTTTTTAGGGGTTTTTGGTGGGATAAAGCTTATAAGAAAAATATGGGAAGTGTCTTTAGTGCTATAGAACATATTAGGATGAATAGGAGGTAACCATGAAGATGTATAATTATTGTAGGAATTTTAGAGTGGGAAATGGGTATTTTTAGAGAGGGAAAGTAGGGTTTTTGGCCACTTTAGAGAGGGAATGACTTGGGGAAATTAGGAGCAGTGTATAAAGGCTTATGGAGGAGTTCAGGATGATAGGAACATGGCCACGGTGTTAAGAGATTTTTACAGAAGTTTTAGAGATTTATTTGGAGGGTTTTTATGGCTTTTTCTAGAGAGAGAAAGGGTGGAGGCTGGTGGGATATTGCCGGCCATGGTATGGGCTGGTGTGGGAGGAGATAAGGAAGAGGAGACATGGATTTCATGAGAAGCCAAAGCCTTGGCTTTAGCCAAGGAAAGATCTAGAAAAATGGAGAAAGGAAAAGGAAAAGAAAAAGAAAAGGAAAAAGAAAAGAGAAAGAAATGAAAATGCAAATATGTAATTGTTAGGGGGTTATGTGTAAATATCTGCCAAACAATAAAAATAAAAATGAAGAAAATTGAAAAAGAAATGAATTTAGAAAAGAAAGAAAAGGGAAATAAGAGGAGAGAGAAAATAATTTAATTAAATAATTATTTAAAAAGAAAATTATGAAAGTTCTAGGGTAGGTTCTAGTGCCAGAGTAGAGTCTTGTGTAAAAATTTTGGATAAAATGGAAGAAAATACATACATGAAATGTCATGTACAAATCCAAAACGTCAAAAACTGTAAAAGGATACATATTTTGGAATCAGGGTATTACAGTCGGTCGACCGCTTAGTTGACCGTCCCCCAATATAAAGTTGGGTTAAGCCATTTGGTCGATCGGTCGATCGACCAAGCTAAGGCTATGTGCTTGTGCACATTCTTGTGCATGTCGGTCGACCGCTCGGTCGACCGAGTCAGGCTTCGGTCGACTAGTCGGCTGACCGCAAGCATCCCAAACCCAAATTTTAAAGATTTAAAACTAACATTAAATCTATAAAAATTCAATTAAATTCCAATAAATTTCACAAAAATAAGTTTATATAAATAATTTGAAGTACAAATATGTGTGATTAAAAATTAACACATATTACAAACAAGTGAACTATTTTTGAGGCATAAAAATTTTGGCAAAAACCAAAAACCGTATTTTCCAACAACCAAACTTTGAAATGAAAATCTGATTTTTCTATAAACATGTATAGATACAAAAATAAGTTATTGAAACAAATTTGAAGCATAGTGTTTATGGATAGAATCCAATAAACATAGTAAATGAATATAGACTTGTTTTTGACAATTTATACAAAAATAAATTTTGATAAAAATAAAACTTAAACACATGGACCAGATACATCAAAATAAGTTTTTCTAAACATATGAAGCATAAATTCATATGGATGAGATCCAATATATATATAAACCATGTAAACTTCTTTTGATGAAATCTATTCATGAAAACAAAGGATGTATACTTGATAATCCGAAACTTAAAACCGTATACATGTTAACCCAGAACACGTAGAATAAGTTTCTATAAACCATAAAAGCTCTAATATGTGTAGATAGAATCATATGAACCATGTAACTTATTCTATTGAGATGTAAATCATGCAAACGTAAACTTTTGAAACTAAAACCGGTTAAACTGAAAACCAAACTATAAACCATATGTGTGTGTATACTTAAGAAATTCAAAACTATACTATCTTTACACAAGATCTAAACAAACATCTAAATAAACCTATACCAAAGTCTTCTTGTCGATCTTCTTCTCCAAGACGACTCGATTCAAACACGATCCGAAGAGCTTGACTCCATCTCGAGTACTTGATGCGATCTTGATGCACGAGCTCTTGAATCAACACTTGATGCTTCGAATCTTGACTTCGAGTCTATTGTAGAAGCTAAACACCAATAATGATCTTGACCTATATCTGAAACTTAATAAACACAAGATCATTAGTACCATAACTTCATAAGTTAGTCATCATCAAAACTAGGGTGAAAGGCCTTCTGGCCAACAGACTTGAATCCTCTCAACGCAGGCAAATCCGATATACCTTATGCAATACAGGGGTCGATCATGCTAATTGTTCTTGAGGAGCACCTCCACAAGAGTAAAAGCGATACTCGGCACCAACTGAGATGCCAAATGAATGGGGACATGGAGCCCATTATTGTCAATAGAGATTGAGGGCACTTGTGTCAGGAAAGATTTTGAATAAGCAAGCACATCCCTAAGTGCATCTCTCCTTTCATTCGACAGGCAAAGTAGCTCATGCAGTATGATACGAGCCGTGATATTAACAAGTTGTGCCAATATGTCGAAGCTGAAGGGCGTGTTGACTCCTTGAGAAGGATTCTCTTCAAGGCTTTGTCAAATTTGACCTCCTTTTACTTCTCTTTATCCAGTGGTGTAGGTGACGAGGTTTGGACAGGTGCAACAGTTCCAGACATTGTTGGCTATTGTGTCTCGTCGTGAGTCTTGTCATACTATCTCAAGTACCGCCTTTCAAATCGAGTACCAATTGGCTATGAAGTAGCAGGCTGTGCCGCTAAGGTGAACTTCTCTTCTTCAGAGCTGCTGAGCGAAGTTACCGTTAAAGTGTCATCTTTGTGTGAAAGGGAGATGAAGATGACATTGCAGGATTTGCCCTTGTGTTTGGGCTTACCTGAGTCCTATTGTTCATCATTGACAATATCCAAGCGCACCCACATGATTTCCCCAGATTTAGCTATCGAGATAACACCCTTGGCCTTTTGCTTTTCAGGCAGTGGGTTGCTGATTTCCATCTTCCCTTTCAGGATGGGGGTCAGTCCATCTTGGACAGTCTCCTTTGAAAAATTCTCAAAATTGAGGGTCACCATGTTGGCGGTAATCTTTTTTTGTTCTGACTTTAAAGTCAAAATGCCTGCTTCGACTAATGCCTAGATTTTATCCTTGAGGGCATAGCATTTACTGGTAGGATGGTGAACCATCATGTGGAAAAGACAGTAGATGAGATCATTTGTCCGTCTAACTTCATTAGGGCATCGAATTTCTTGTAACTTCAGTTTGTTTGTTGAGCAAGAGAAAGATAGTCACCACTTGCTTATCCTTGAAGGAGTATTACTTCTGAAGAAACTTGAACTCTGGGTTGTTACTTGAGCTACTCCTTTTCAGCTTTGACGGAGCTTCTCTGAAAAATTCCACAGCCAGTGTCTCTTTCCCTTTGGCTATGAAAGACTGAGCCGCATCATGTCCCTTATTATTTGTTCCCCATTTGTTCTTGGGAACAAGAAGTCCAAATTTTTTAGCGGATTTTTCAGCTATATTGGCTTGTTCAACAAGCTCCTTCCAGGTGTGAGCCTTGATGGCTCCCATGCAAACTTCCACCTTGTCTAGAAAGTTGTACGTGCATGTTTAAGGCAAGATGGGCAAAGGAATGCCTATGCGTCATAAAAGAGAAAAGTTGTGATACCTCTCTATGCAGTCCCTTATAGATTCTCCTCCCTTTTGAGCTATCGAGAGGAGTTTGTCCATGGTCATCTCGATATCATCCTCATAAAATCGAGAGAGGAACCGAGTTTTCAGGTCAATCCAAGAATTAATAGAGTTGTTAGGAAGACTCCTGAATGATCAAAGCCTACCCCATTGAGAGTGCTAATGAATAATCTGGCCATGATAGCATCAATATCTATCACATTACCGATATGAAATTGGAAGTATTAGATGTGCTGGTTTGGCGAGTTTTTGCCATCGCACGAATGCAACATCGATGGCTTGAACTTTGGTGGGTATGGACTAAATTCTTCTCCAACGGGTAAGGACGTGTTATCTCTATCTTTTTTAACTCATCCCGTTGAGCTAGGGATGCCATCTGAGCTTGGATGCCTTTGATAACATCAACATCGATTGAAGATATTTCTTTCGAATGCTTGCCCTCTTCAGCATCTTTATTGAGATTTTCTTCCTCTCGATTGTGATTGCCGGAGGTCTCCTCATTGTTCCAGTTTGTCAGGAATTATGCCAACATACACTGGATGTTGTCCAAAGCCTCTTGTTGAGTCCTGAAAGTTTGCTCCTAAACTTCCATATGATGATAGAGTTCATCATTGTTATTATTATCAGCCACTTGGCTGATACAAACCCTGTCTGAATAGAGCCGATGATGCTGGAAGAAGCATAGCCACTAACTTTCTCCTCATCATCTGACCATTGAAACAGGTGTCTCAACAGTTCAGGTGATATAACACCTCTCGATGAAGAGGGCTGGTCATACTTAAAGGGCATTGATACTCTAGAGCGAGTGCCTTGGAATGCACCCTCTTGTTCAATAAGAATCTCACCTAAGCCAAGGCTATAGTCAGAATTTAAAAAACTGTAAGAAGGAGGATTAACCCCTGGTCTCCTTCATTGAGACCATTGTCAATCATTCTCTATGTCAATTATGTTGACAGAGGCCGCTGGAAGGTCTGGCACCTTGAAAACTTTTCGAGACTTGACTTAGATTTAGGTGATTATTGGTTTCAAGGAGATTTTGTGGTGATTGTTCCCAGGCAACAATTGACAGAGTGCACATCACTAGTTGACATCCTGCTTGTCCGCACTAGGACAGAGAAATGTGAACTGTCTCCTTAGAGCGGAGCTTCCACTTATTGCTTAAATAATCTCTAGGTCTGTGTTGACCGGTCCCAGCCGGTTCAAGACAGAGACTCGAGAAGTTTGGAGAGTAACCCTCTTGATTGGAAAGCCATTGGCTTAGCCTTTTTAAAGGTTGTTTTTTTGGCTATTGGCGAAGCTAAATTAGCTTTGCCATGTGTCTAGTCTCGCTAAGCGAAGCTATCTTAGCACTGCTAAGTGGTGCTCTGTTAGCTCTGCTAAATGCACATGATGCGCCAGCTTCGCTGTTGGAAGCTAATTCAGTGTTGCTTTTTGGCATTTTGACCTTAGCTTTTAACAAAACTAATTTATCTTCGCTGAGCGCTTGCACAGCGCCAGCTTCACTGACAGAAGCTTTCTTAGCGTCTCTAGATGGCGCTTTGTCTTTAGCCTTAATGGAAAAGCGGGCCACCTTAGCTCAATTGGGAGCTACTCCAGGCACCATAGCCACATGGCTAGGGGCTGATGAAGCAACTTCATCAGAAGCTAAGAGAAGAAAATCTCTTTTAGCCTCGTGTGAGGCTGAGTTGGCCCATTTTGCGGCCAAACTAGCCTTGTTGAAGGCTGTTATATGCTCTGCAGAGCTGTTTTGGCTCCGCAAGGAGTTGAGATAGGTTTGCGCAGAGCCTGGTTGATAAGTTCGCGTAGAGCCAATTAGCCTCGCTAGAGGCTGCAGAGAACTCGCGTGGAGCTTGTTTTGTCTCGCTGGAGGCTGCAACAGATTCGTAGAGAGCCTTGCTAGTCTCTATAGAGATTTACTTCTGAGAATTAGCCAAAAGAAACTTGATGTGAGTCGAATGGCAAGTGTACCAATCGTTAACAAGTAATATAGAGTGAATAGAGTATCATCCCATGAGGATTGTTGTTTCAAGTATCAACTAATCTTTCCTAGTTCTATTTGAATAATCAATTTAGTTAGAAGATGTTATGAAAAAACTAATACTAAAAAGGTTTGCTTTATATATGAAAAGAACTAGGATTTTAATTTTAGTACTTGTAATCAGATAAAATATTATGCTTGTGCCAATTCATCCTAGTCATACTAACAATTGGAATTCCTATCCTAATTAGTACTTTCTCTTGAATAATACCAATTCTATCTTCTAAATGTAGAATCTACAATCTTTCGATCTAGTAGATTGCTATTAAAAGATGCATTAAGTATGATGACTATTGCTACCTGACTGCATAGCTCATACGTCTCAATGTCTCAAGCTATGGTTGTTAATCCTAAAAGCTTTTGCTAAGTTATCTCCTTTCGGACTCTAACATAACCTTCTGATTGATTGTGTGCACTAATTGTAACATAAAGCATAAGATTAACAACTAAGCATACAAAAAATTTAAATTTTATAAAACTCATAGGAAAATTTACACAAAACATAATCTTATATCATCAACACAATCCTTACCTCATGCCCCTAGTTAAGAAAAATTAATTCATGGCTAAGAAAATAAAACACATTATAATATTAGAATAAATCATGGAATAAAATCAAATAAAGATAAAAGTAAAATAGGTAAGAAAGCACCGATAAGATGAAGCCTTTATAAAGAATTCCATGCTAAAATTGCTCTGAGAATTAATGGCTAAAAGTAGAATTTTATTTGATTTTCGCTCCAAATAAAGAGAGATAAAAACTGCATATTTTACAAGAGGCTTGGCGGCGTTTATATAGAACAGTGAGTAGTAGAGCCCTAATCGAATACAAAAACTTAGGTCTCTTAATTTACACGAATTACTAGAGAAAATCTATCCATAATTGCCGCCATAGTTAGGCCAGCTAGCCGAAATTACGGCCACTGGGTTAAACTTCTGGTTGTATTGACGCTGCACTTTTTGACTCGTGATGACCTCTAAGTTGACATTCCCATTGACTGGTATATGGCTGCTTGGCCAAAATCTACGGCTGGATGGCGAACTCTTGGTTCATTTCAGTCCCAAATTTTTGTGAAATTTCTGATTTTGCGTGAAGACTCTGTTGAGATATTCCAACTCTGCTTCAGATCTATATTTCTGCATCTCTTTTGTTCACTTGATATCATTGATTCGCCAATTTTCGCTTTTTTCTTTTAATTTGCTCTTGACCTAAAATTTACAAAATAACACTAACAAAATACCCATGCAACATTAAATATGGCAAATAATAGGCATAAAAAGTGATGTAAAATATGTATATAATGCACACACATCACACCCCCTACCTACTTTTTGCTAGTCCTTGAGCAAAATCCTAATCTAAAAAGAAAAAGAAAAACTAAAAAAACTAAAAATCCTAAAAATAAAATCTTAATCCACTTTTGTAGGATTCACGATTGGACTTAGCATATACAACAAGCCGTTAAACCCCTAGGTTACCCCAGTGGATGAGTGTTGTCTTGTGAGGATTTTCAGTGAATTGCACCCACAAAATTTGGTGAAAGAATTTAAAAGATGAAAAGAGATTACGATAAAAAGGATAACCAAAAATAAGAATAACCAAAATAAAAAGGAAAAAAAGATAAAAATAAAGAAAGGCAAAATATTTTTGGAGTGGTAAGCATCACTAATTTATAAGTTCTCTAGTTACCATAAACTCTCATTATCAAGTACAATCTCTTATCAAGAATTTTATCAATTACTTTGTGGAGATTTCAAAATGTTAGCCTATATCACCGTTCTTCCTAAGTATTCTGATCCTATGCATCTTCGTGAATGTGTATAGCTTTTAACTTGATATTTCGATTCAAACTTACATACATACATACATACATAGATATATATATATATATATATATATATATATATATATATATATATATATATATATATATATATATATATATTTCAGAGAACTGTCGAAGTATTACCACTTCGTTACCCTTTAAGTATAATCTAATTCTCTTTCGTGTAAATATGAAGACTTTTTGAGGCCAAGATACCTAACTAATTGATCATTAGACTTGCTAATATATATATATATATATTATCTTTTTTCTTTTATTTTCTTACCTAAATATTTTTTCGTGTAAATACCAAGGCTTTATGAGGCCAAAGCATCTAGCTAATCAACAGTTATGGTTCTTATTATTAATTAGTATTAAGTTATTCTTATCATCCCAAGTTTAAACTAATGTGTAAGTGTAGATACGATGCATATTCACATAGACAAATTCCAGATGGTAATAATATTTTAAAATTTTCATCTCTACTCAAAGACTTTAAAATCCCATTAAATTGATACTTCATATGCAATTCAAGTTATATGGTTACTAAATCCCTTACAGCTAGGTCAACTTACCAAAATTTAAATTTTTTCAGTTAGTAAAAGAAAAAGAAAATCTAGAAAAATCCTAAAAATAAAAGAAATAAAAAAATCTAACCTAAAAATAAAGAAAAAGTAAAATAAAAAAATCCTACACCCCTCCCTTATACCTAAACCTTGTCATGTCTCCATGCACAAAATTAGTATTGAGAATCACCCCAAAATTTTCAAATTCGAAAAAAAATATCCATATTTAAATCAAGATCTGATTTATCTTGAAACAAATCAATTTTTGGAAACCACATATCTCAGAAACAGACTCAGAAAAATAGGTAATTCATAAAGTTTACACCTGAAAAATTCCTGGTCAAACGCCCACCAGAGTTCGGCCACCGGACCGAAAATTCAGCCACCGGGCTGAAAATTCAGCCACCGATGCTCTGTCTTATTGTGATCATGTTGTGGTAATTTTGTGGTTCATCTGTGAGTATTGAATCAGTCTGCAGAGAGGGAGTACCTGATATACAGAAGACAGAAGTTAGTACTAAATAAAATTAAAAATAGAAAAATAATAAAAGAGGTTAGAAAACTTGGGTTGCCTCCCAAGAAGCGCTTTAAGTTATAGCATTAGTTAGACTTTCTCTGATCTTCATGGAGGCTCATGTATGGAAGGTGTTAGCCTCGATAAATTTTTCTCATTTTGATTCTCCATCGCCTTTTCTCGATCTCGTTTCTCCTTAAGCAAGCATCTGAAGGTTATATCGATCTCCGGATCAGGTTCTAAGAGTTTTGAACTCCTAGAACTTCTCATCTACTAGTAACGATAAGTCTGAAGAAAACTCAACTCCGTTCAGAAGAGGAGTTCGACTACCTGGCCGAATTTTTGATTGCTTGGCTGAACTCTGTGTTCTGTTGAGATTGAACTCCTTGTAACCTGCAGAGAAAAAATTTTTAAGTTAAGTCTGCAGACAGAATTCAAAGTAGAATAGTAATCGATATTGTTGATACTGAAAATTATATAATCCCCGACAACGGCGCCAAAAACTTGATGTGAGTCGAATGGCAAGTGTACTAATCGTTAACAAGTAATATAGAGTGAATAAAGTATTGTCCCACGAGGATTGTCGTTTCAAATATCAACTATTCTTTTCTAGTTCTATTTGAATAATCAATTTAGCTGGAAGGTATTGTGAATAAAGTAATACTCAAAAGGTTTGCTTTATATATGAAAAGAACTAGGGTTTTGATTTTGATACTTGTAATCAGATAAAATATTATGCTTGTGCTAATTCATCCTAATCATGCTAACAATCGAAATTTTCTATTCTAATTAGTATTTTCTCTCAAATAACACCAATTTTATCATCTAAATCTAGAATCTACAATCTCTCGATCTAGTAGATTGCTAGTTAGAAGATGCATTAAGTATGATGGATATTTGTACATGACTACATTACTCTTACGTCTCAACATCTCAAGTTATGGTTATTAATCCTAGAAGCTTTTGCTAAGTTATCTCCTTTCGGACTCTAACCTAACCTTTTGATTAATTCTGCGCATCACTTGTAACAAAAAGCACAAAATTGACAACTTAGCATTCAAAAGATTTAAACTTTATAAAACTCATAGGAAAATTTGCATAAAATATAATCTTATATCATCAATACAATCCCTACATCATGCCCCTAGTTAAGAAAAATTAGTTCATGGCTAAGAAGATAAAACACATTATAATATTAGAATAAATCATGGAATAAAATCAAATAAAGAGAAAGGTAAAGGTAAGAAAGCACCGAGAAGATGAAGCCTTTATAAAGAATTTTTGTTGAAATTGCTCTGAGAATTAATGGCTAATAGCAGAATTTTATTTGATTTTCGTTCCAAATAAAGAGAGAGAAAACTGCATATGTTACGACGCTTGGTGCCGTTTATATAGAATAGAGAGTAGTAAAACCCTAGTCGAATATAAAAACCTAGATTTCTTAATTTACATGAATTAGTAGAAAAAAATCTATCCACAATTACCGCCATAATTAGGCCAGCTATCCGAAATTACAGCCATTGGGCCGAACTTTTGGCTGTATTGACGCTCCGCTTTTTGACTCGTGTTGACCTCTGAGTTGGCATTCGATTGACTGGTCTACGGCTGTTTGGTCAGAATCTATGGCTGGGTGGCCGAACTCTTGGTCCATTTCAGTCCCAGATTTTTGTGAAATTTCTGATTTTACGTGAAGGCTCTGTTGAGATATTCCAACTCTGCTTCAGATCTCTGGTTCTGCATCGCTTTGTTCACTTGATATCATTGTTTCACCAATTTTCGCTCTTTCTTCTAATTTACTCTTGACCTAAAATCTGTAAAAATAACACTAACAAAATACCCATACAGTATTAAATATGGCAAATAATAGGTATAAAAAGTGATGTAAAATTTGTACATAAAGCACGCACATCAAGTGTTGGCTATGAAAATTTTTCTGTGCTTGCGCACACATAGAGGGCTTATATTGCCCACAGAGAGAAGTTTCTCAAACTTCTCTTGGTCAAATTGAATGACCAATGTTTGAAAAAATCAAAGAGTTAAGAAATTACCATGTAGCTTGTGGCTAACGGGTCGTGTCCACGAGGAGGAATGCGATGAAAGCTTTTCGGTGTTTTGTTTAGTAACAAAGAATTGTGCTCATTTTTTAATTGAAAAGAGAATGGAAAGAAGGGAGATGATTAAAAGAGAAATTGCGACTTTGGAGAAGGCTTTGGAAAAGGTGAATTTTGTAGAAAGTTTAAAAAGTGATTTGTTGTTTTTTAATGAAGAAGAAAATCTGGGCTCACTATCTCACCACTCAATGACATGTTCTTCAATTGAAAATCTTAATGCCTCAACTTGATCATAGGCAAAACTTAAGATTGATTCTAGAAAGTTTTAAGCAAAACACATAAGATGGTTGGAAAGGTTAATTCTTTTCTTTACGAAATCGTCTTGAGTTGAATGTTAAATCATCAAGAAGTTCAAGCATGAGATAAAAACAAGTTCAAGAGAAGTTTTGAAAAGAGGTAGAAGTTAAAAATCTAAACCCATCCTCATGTGCCTTCAAGAACACTTTCAAGAAGAAAGGCTTAAGTTAGGCATGCAAATGATTCATTGGGTCTTTTTCATGAAAACCATTCAAAAAGAAGATGGATCAGAGAGAGTAGTAGTGAGCCCAAAAAACTGATTTAGCTACTCATGAAATACAAAGAACAATGCAAGTAAATAACGTAAGACATACTGTAAAATGAGTGAAAGAAAATGTAGCTCGATTCTTGTATTGATGTCACTTCAATCTTCAAGTTACAAGCACTCAATTCCTCTCTCTCACAGGTATTTGTCTGAACTACAAATTGTAAAACAAAAATATAACTTTTGTACTAACTAACAAAGAGCCTAAATTTTAAAGTAAAAACAAAATTTTAATCCTAGTCTTCGCTCCTTTTTGCTCGGTTAAAACTGGTATTTATAGGGAAAAACCAGAGGGGGAAGATCCTAGGAAGATTGGGGAAGCAAATGCTCCCCCAACAAATTTACCCAAGTCGCGGCCAGTTGGCCACACCCAATTGGGTGGCTCTCCTGGTTTGGTGATTCTCCTATATCTTCTTCTAGTTTTCTCGTTTCTGCTCTAAGATTTGACAAAACAGCCTTTGATTGTTGGCTTCAACCGCTTGATTTGGGAAGATATTTTCAACCAGTTTTCAACCTCTCTGATATGCCAAGATTTTACCCTGATTCCTTAATTTCGAATTTATTCTGAATTAAATCAGAATTTGGTGGGCTTTTGGGCTTGTTTCTCTTTCCTTTCTTTTAGCAATTGGGCCTACATTTAGCAAAGAAGAAGAAGACTTATTAATAGGATTTATTAGGTAAAAAGTATGGTAAGGTGACAATGTATATGCAAAATATGTGACTGATCACATCCCCACACTTATCTTTTGCTCGCCCTCGAGCAAAACATCAGACTAATTCTAATCAATTATTAGACCACTTTCGCAGGTTACTTGATTGCACTGAGCATGTGCAACAAGCCGTTAAACCTCTAGGTTACCCCTAGAGGATGAGTTTTGTCTCGTGAGGATTTTTAGTGGATTGCACCAACAAAATCCATAAAAAATGTTAGTATTTTCGAAAAGCATTTTTAAAGGAGAAAATATTTGAAGTATATTTGTAAGGCTTTAAGTAATCTATAAGTTATAGGAATATCAAAATTTTCATTCTGAAACTCAGTCTCTATTCAAAAACATGTCATCATTCAAAGTAAGGAGTCAAATTGTACTCTTCATCTAGTCTATTAATTTACCCTGAGTCGTATGCACCATCGTGACTGTGAAGTTGACTAAGGGTTCTTTAACATTAACTCCTATGTCTTATTTATATTTATTTTTGGTGAAATTTATTCCTCAATTTCATTAGGCTTTCTAATCTGCCCATGTAACGAGCTTTTAGTCGGTGACACCCAAACCGGACAGTTTTAGGGTGCTAGGTGAGAAAACACCCCTAAGGACTTAAACACTCGAGCAGACAAGGCCACGAAACCAAGGTTTTTATTTATAATATGTATCCCTTTTAGGCGTGAATACTTATGCTTCACGAGGCACAAATACCCAGCTTAATCAGAGGATTTATATATATATATATATATATTCAAACTTATCTAATTATCTTTTGCATAAATACCAAGGCTTGCTTAGGCCAAAGCACCTAGCTAATCAATAATTAGATTTGTTTATTTTTTTCATACATATATTTTTTTATAAGGCATAAGAGTCTTTGTTTTTAAACCCTAAGTGTGTAAGTGTATTTAGTGTGCATATTTCATCAAGGTAATATCAAGACTAAATTACTTTCACAAATTTTCTTCCTAACCCTAAAAATCAAAAAAGTTATCTGACTTTGACCAAGTATAAGAAATCCTAATTATGATTTTTCTATTCCTTAAAATTGACTTAATTTCTTACAAAAAATATATCAAAATATTGTTCTAACCTTTCAAAAAGTTTTTTTTTGGGTTATATTAGTCATGTTAGAAACCTCCCCCACTTATCTCATGCATTGTCCCCATGTATGAAAGAAATGTATAGATGCATGAAATAAAATAGAAAAGACGAAAGTTACCTATACACTGGGTCAAAAAGACCCATAGCCATTTCATTTACAGGCACCGATTGCAAGAAAGGTTTAAGGCGTTGACCATTTACGTTAAAGTCATTTCCATTCTTGGTATCACTGATCTCAACTGCACCATGTGGAAACACGGTTTTTACAACGAATGGCCCAGTCCATCTTGATTTTAATTTTTCTGGAAAAAGATAAAGCCTAGAATTATAGAGTAAGACTTTTTGTCCAGGGACAAAGGTTTTTCTTATGATGTGTTTATCATGAAAAATCTTGACTCTATCTTTAGTGATCCTAGCATTTTCATAGGCCTCATTTCTTAACTCCTCTAATTCGGAAATTTGTAACTTCTGAAGGTCACCGGCCTTAGTCAAGTCGAAATTCAACTGCTTGATTGCCCATAAGGCCCGGTGTTCTAACTCAACGGGCAGGTGACAAGCTTTACCATAGACTAACCTATAAGGAGACATTCCTAGAATTGTCTTGAAAGCGGTCCCGTAGGCCCATAGGGCATCTACAAGTTTGATGGACCAATCTTTTCGGTTTTGGTTCACAGTTTTCTCCAAGATAAGTTTGACTTGTCTATTGGAAACCTCAACCTGCCCACTGGTTTGAGGATGATAAGGTGTGGACAACTTGTGAGTTATGGGATACTTTCGCATAAGAGCTTCAAAGGATCTATTGCAAAAGTGAGTGTCATTATCACTGATGATAGCATGAGGGGTTCCGAAGCGTAAAAAAATGTTCTCTTTCAAAAACTTTATGACAACTTTGTTATCATTAGTTTTACAAGGAATGGCTTCTACCCACTTGGACACATAATCCATAGCAACCAATACGTACTGGTTTCCAAATGAATTAGGAAATGGACCCTTAAAGTCGATGCCCCAAACATCTAAAAGTTCTATTTCTAGAATTGGGTTGAGGGGCATCATATTTCGTTTTGAGATCCTTCCTACCATTTGGCATCTATGGCACGTCTTGCAAAATTCATAAGTATCCTTGAACAAAGGGTCTGTTTGGTTGTCGAACTGGTCGTAATTCATAGTTGTAATTGGTAAAGTCTTTTACAATTGTAAATGAGTTACATGTATGTAAATTTTATGGTGTTTGGTTGGTAATATAAAATTGTAAAGTGGGAAAGTGTATTGTACTTTACGGTGTTTTGTTATCGTAATGTATAAGTCGTAAGTGAAAAAGTTGACCACAAAATTAACTATTTTGTGATTTTAAAAGTTTTAATACTGCAAATAAATATTATAAAAGTTAAATATTAAATTTTTTTAATATTAATATAAAAAATATTACAAATTTGTATGACCACAAAATTAACTGTAACTGGGCTGTAAGTGAGTGGTAACTGGGTTGCAAGTGAGTGTTAGTTGAGTTACGTATTTTTACGAATTACGGTCCAAACAAACGCCGTAGTTGTAACTGGGTAGTAAGTCATTTACGAATTACGGAGTTTTACGCGAAACAAACGGCCCCAAAGTGGGCCAATAGAACCCGCTTTGTAGCACTTTTTCAGCAGTCTTGCGGGGACCAAAGTGTCCACCGCATGCAAGTTCGTGACAAAAGGATAGAACACTCTTAACCTCCTCATCGGGAATGCATCTCCTAATAATTTGGTCAGAACAGTACTTAAAAACATACGATTCCTCCCAAAAGAAATATCAGACTTGAGATAAGAACCGGTATATATCGTTTTTGGACCAATGAGATGGAGTTTGGTTTGTGACTAAGTAATTTACTATATCAGCAAACCAAGGTTCCCTAGAGATAGCTAAGAGATTTTCATCAGGAAAATCCTCATTTATGGGTAATTCATTGCATGGAGAATTAGGGATTCGTGAGAGATGGTCAGCAACGACATTTTCTACGCCTTTCTTGTCTCGAATCTCGAGATCGAATTCTTGAAGAAGGAGGATCCAACGAATGAGTCGGGCCTTGGCATCCTTCTTCATCATGAGGTATCTAAGCGCAGAATGATCGGTGAAAATGGTGGTTTTGGACCCTAGTAGGTAGGGACGAAATTTCTCTAAGGCAGACACTACTACCAAGAATTTCTTCTCAGTCGTAGTGTAGTTCAATTGAGCATCGTTGAGAGTCCTACTAGAGTGGTAAATCACATGCTTCTTGTTATCAATGCGTTGTCCTAGGACAGCGCCTATGGCAAAATCGGAAGCATCGCACATGATTTCGAACAGCTTAGACCAATCCAGTGCAAATATGATTGGTGCAGAAATAAGCTCTCTTTTAAGCTTCTCCCATGAATTCATGCATTCAGTATCGAAAGTGAAGGACACATCCTTAGCTAACAGATTAGTCAAGGGCCTAGCAATTTTGCTAAAATCCTTGATAAATCTTCGGTAGAAACCAGCGTGTCCTAAGAAGGATTTAATGTCCTTAACGCATTTGGGCATGGGAAGCTTAGCAATAACCTCAATTTTAGCTCTATCTACTTCAAGTCCTTTCTTGGAGATTTCATGACCTAAGACAATTCCATGTTTTATCATGAAGTGGCATTTCTCCAAATTCAGTGTCAAATTTTTCTCAGCACAACGTTGGAGGACAAGTTCTAAATGGTAGAGACATTGAGTGAATGAGTCTCCGTAGATGGAGAAATCATCCATAAAGATCTTGTAACGCCCCGATCCCAAGGATACGGAGACGTTATGGCAACGTACATACGCGAGATGAAAACACACTCACGCGTACGTTGAGCCTCAGTACAGGACATAGTCTCCATATACACAAGAGTTCCAGCAAGAAATAAGTACAAGAATACCTGCAGAAAGGGGTTAGGGATCATGACAGATATAAAAACAGGGATAAATAAGATAACAGAAAGAAATCACTAAGATACCTATGAATAATCTCGATGAGGAATCTCCTATGTGACGCCAAGGCATTATCTGATGATACGGTAACTCGGATCTCCAACCTGGGCATGCAAACCCAGGGTCGTCAGAAAGCGACCTAGTGAGTGGTAAAATGAAGGAGGCAGTAATAGATACAATAGTAATACAAGCACGATAATAATATATATACTACAAGATGTGGTAATAGTGATACCATATAATAAGCATATAAGAAGCAGTAGAAATGCATACACATGTAATCAGTAGAAATATAGAAACATGTCATCTTTTAATACCATCACTAAGCCAGTTATCATCGGGTCATGTTTATAGTAGTATCCAGTTTATATCATAAATAATGTCGTCTAGTGGTGACGTGGTAGCAGTGACCATACAGGTGGGCATATGCAATATGAACATGCAGGTGGGCATATGCAATATAACCACAATACTGTGTTGTGCATATACAGTAATGATGTCTGCAAGGTATTCAGAAAACAGAATAGATGCAATGCAGAACATGCGTAGTATACCACCACAGAAAGAGTAACATGTACCAGGCAAAGTAACAAATATACATGTAACATGAGAGTGGATAAATGATCAGGTACAGAAACAAGTACAACTAAACAATTGAATACAAGTATCAGGAAAGTCATGTTATTTATACAATAGTAGCAATCAGTACCACCTGGTATTTTAATCAATCTCTTCCAGTGTCCCATACCACTGGCAGTTCATACTGGAGCCTGCACTCCAGTCGAACCCATCCAGACATGGCCTACGGGTACCATTATCCAAACGAGAGAGTGACCAAATAATAAGTGTTCCCGACATCACTATTGTGTATACTGTTTTATTATGTTAATTGGAAACCCATGGTCGAGGAGTTCTTATCGGGTAGGTGTATCCCGTGCATACCCGGGATCACGGCCTTAGACACACCCCTGGCTGCTGAGACCAAGGCCCTCCGCTAAGAGGGGAACAATAATCAAGTAACGGGAGCTCATGGAGCAATTGGTAGGTAGCACTACCGTCCCCTATAGTGGGACTAACAATATGGATCCAGTACATCACCCGATAAGATCTAATCAACCGTCAAGTCTCCCCCATACCCAAGTTAGCTTTATGATCTGAATATAACAAGCACAAATACAATACATGATACAGTTAACCTGATAACTGGACCTGAGCTCTGTTGATAGCATAGAACAATATAACGGGAAACAGGAACAATATAACGGGAAACGGGAACAATAGATGTGGGATTCTACAGATCGCATATCAACAGCTCTCATGTCCAGTAACGAGAATATCAATAACAAGAATATCAATAGATGTAACGGGAAACAATCATGTAACAGGAATACATGAGTATGACATGCAATATGAACGGTGATCCATATGACAAGAATAGAGAAACCATGTATGCATGTGTAACAGGGATGCCGAGAATCCATGTAACGATGATAACAATATATATAGATATATATATATGCACATGAATACGAAATAATAGTGTGACGTATCATAGTAACTGTGCAACGGTGATACTAGCACAAGAACTATCAGTGTCGCGTATCCATGGCAGAGTGACAATATGCATGTAGCAGTAATGAAATGTCAACGTCTAGTGAATCGGTGTATCTATGTACCTGTGGGACATAGTGTTGCGTGTAAGAGGATATGTGTAACGGTGTTACATGTACATGAGATAACAGTGTCCCATGTGATAGGATATCCAAGTCATAGTGTGAATACTAATGTTAGCGTCTGGGGTAATAGCATCTACTCGAGTGTCAACTACTGCTAATAAGAATAACGATTCCTATATTCTGAATACGGTAGGTGCCACCAAATTATGAAACAGAATAATCTATTTTAATTATCAATTTAGAGACTAGGTTTACTTAGGAACATTATTAACTTCAGAAATCTCGTTAATTATCCAATCATCCAGATCAGGTATCATCTATCTATCAGTATGTTTTACTTACAGGGACTACAGGGATTTCCCAACAATGACATTTAGTGTTTAATAATTATAATGATTTATCGATAATCACGTTTTATTAATTAGGCAACCAACCAAGATACTAAACATGATAAAATATAATTTATAAAAGGAAAACACTCACAAACTAGTCATGGGAGGGTAGCTCTCTTTCCCACGATCGCAACGGATCCAGAAGCGTCCAATTCGGAGTCCGGATGCTCCAGATATCACCCGAATACTAAATCATAACAAAAAGGGTTAAAGATGTAAATAAAAATAATGCAAATGCAATTAATAAAGTGAATCAGGGGGTTTTTGCAATTTTACCTTTATTGGGTTTCGGATGCGGGTTCGGGCTGTTAACGAGTCAGGTTTGGATCCAATACCCAATCCCATTTAACTTAAGGAAATGGGTTAATGGGTAACGGGTTTACGGGTTTCTGGGTAGTGGGTAATTGATTAACTCATTAGGGTTATTGGGTTTGGGGTTTACCCAAACCCAACAAGGGAAAAACAGCAGCAGCTTGCTGCTGCTGTGCTGCGCGGGCCGGCCGGCCAGCCCAGCTGGCCGGCGGCACAGGCGGCTTGCCGGCGGCGGCCCCGGCCGCCGGCGGCGGTTCAACTCCGGCCAAGAGAGAGGGGTGAGGGGGAGAGAGAGAGAGAGAGGGAAAAGGAGAGAGAGAAAAGAAAAGAAAAGAAAAGAAAAAAGGAAGAAGAAGAAGAAAAAAAAGGAGGAGGAGGAGGTTGGTGTGGGGGCGCGGCCTGGGGAGGCGCGGTGGCGCGCCGATCACCGGCCTGCCAGCGGCGACCAGGGCCCCCGACGGTGGTCTGGCCTCCCTGGCGGCTAACAGAGAGAGAGAGAGAGAGAGAGAGAGAGAGAGAGTTGCAGTGAGGAGAAATGGAAGAGAGAGAGGGGGAGAGAGAGGGGAACGTAAGAGAGAGGGAGAGAGATTTTAATGGAAGAGAGAGAAGTGTAGGCGGTTGGGTTAAGTCGATGGGGGGAAATTTCCAGAGAAAGGGAGAAGAGAAGGGAAAAGAAAAGAAAAAGAGAGATTATAAAATAATATTTTATTATTATTTATATTGGCCTAATATTCTACCAGCTCCGAACGGTACCCAAAAATTACAAAAATTAGAGAATATTATCCTGAGATGTAATATGAAAACGGTTTAAAGAACTTCAATCCGGTTTGCAAATTAAAAATCTCGGAGTGTCTCGCCGACACAGGGCGACACCGGTTTGGCCCGATTTTCGATAAATTCAGACAAATTTCCAAAAATACCCTAATGTAGAGCGTATGCTTCTAAGACACAAGGTCAAAACAGATTCTCCAAATTCAACTCCGTTTGTGAAATAAAAATCGTAAAACCTATTATCGGTATCGGTCGACACCGACTACGGAGAGTTTCCAAAATAATCCAGAAAAATTCTAAAAAATCTGAAAAATCTATAGTATTAGAAAATAATATTTGAAACTGAAATCGTCTCAATCTAACTACCAAAAAGGTCAAATCAACATTATACGTCGTATCGCGTACCGATACTGTGATACGTACATCAGGGAGCAGGGGGTTACAGATCTCTAAGAATCGTTCTACCATATCAGAGAAAAGACTCAACATGCAATGTTGAAATGTTGCTTGGGCATTGCATAAGCCGAAAGGCATTCGACAATAAGCAAATGTCCCAAATGGACATGTGAACGTAGTCTTTTCTTGGTCCTCAGGAGCAATAGGGATCTGATTATATCCCGAGTAACCATCCAAGAAGCAGTAATACTCGTGCCTGCCAAACGTTCAAGCATTTGATCAATGAAGGGAAGTGGAAAATGGTCCTTACGAGTTGCAGCATTAAGCTTCCTATAGTCAATGCAAACTCGGATCTTCGTGGGAAGCCGAGTTTGGACCAACTCTTTGTTCTCGTTTTCCACTATGGTGAAATCGGATTTCTTTGGAATCGCATGGACAGGACTGACCCATTGGCTATCCGAAATGGGATAAATTATCCCATTGTCTAAGAGTTTTACAATTTCAGCATGAACAACCTCTTGCATTATAGGGTTTAACCTACGCTGCGGGTCTCTTTTAGGTGTGGCATCTTCATTGAGATGAATGCGATGTTGAACGATGGTCAGACTTAATCCCTTTATATCAGTCATAGTCCAATCAATGGCTTCCCTATGTTTTCTTAGAATTGCTTTAAGATCTTCTTCTTCCCCGTCATTTAAATGGGAGGCAATGATGACAGGAAAGGTCTCTTGTTCGCCTAGATAGACGTACTTGAGATGCACAGGTAAGGCTTTCAATTCTAAGGAAGAGGAAGGCTGGTTGGAAGGACTAGTCAAATTTGTTGGCTCCATTATTGGTGAAATTGGGTTCGAGGCCCAATTCACATCAGAATCTATAACCTGATCAAGATTAAAGTCGTCAGACTCTAACCCAAAGTCACACTCAGTTTCTAGTTCCAATTCTTCCCTATGTTCACTTGTTAAGTTCTCAATTAGGTTGACTTCAAATGTTTGGTCCTCAAGATCGCGGGGTTGTTTTCCTAGATTGAAGATATTGACTTCTCTAGTGATGTCCCCAAAGGTTAACCTCATAGACCCATTCCTACAATTGATGATGGCATTGGCAGTAGCAAGGAATGGTCTCTCTTGGATAACAGGAGTTTGAGCCCTATGATTGGAGCTGGACACAGGTTGTGTCTCCTGAACTTAAAATCGACAGAGTAAATAAACTCCCCTACCCGGATCAGGACATCATTAATCTCCCCTTTTGAAACTTTTACTGAACGGTCAGCCAGTTGGATAGTGACTCAAGTTGGACTAAGATCGCCCAACCCGAGTTGTTGATAAACTGAGAATGGAAGCGAGTTGATACTTGCCCTCAAGTCAAGAAGTGTACGACTAATCTCGGCTTGTCCTATTGTACAGGCAATGGTGGGACTACCTGGATCCTTGTACTTGACAGGGATGGGACCCAATAGTAGCTCACTAATGTTAGTGGCTAAGAAGACCTTTTTTGGTACATTAGTCTTTCTCTTCTTGGTGCACATGTCCTTAAGAAACTTAGCCTAGGAAGGGACTTGTTGGATGGCATCAAGAAGTGGCACATTTATCTCCACTTGATTAAATATCTCAATTATCTTGTCCATGTGTGAATTTTGCTTGTTGTTTTTTAGCCTATTAGGAAATGGTACTATAGGCTGGTGCACCGACTGGTTGACTTATCTTTTTCAGATTCGTCAGATTTGGAAGGATTTGGATTAGATGAGGTGGATGCTTGATTGTGGTTGTGCTGAATGGGATTGTTTGGCGTTGACACTTGATTATCAACTCTCTTTCCTGACCTCAATGTATGAATAGCATTACATTGATTTAATGATTGATCCTCAACCAAATGAGCTTGTTGAGAATTCCTAGGATTGGTTATTGGCTGACTAGGCAGGGTACCCTTTTGTCTCTCATTCTGTGGAGTGGCTAGTTGGCTCATTTGAACCTCTAACCTTTGTATAGTTTGCATGAGAGAATCTTGATTTTTCATGTATCTTTTCATGTTTCTCTCAAAGTCAGTCATTCTCCTTTCTAGTTGAGGATTCTGGAAGGAGGATTGTGGAGCTTGGTTGGGAAAGTTTTGTTGATAGTTTGAAAAGTTAGGTAGATGGTTGGGAGAATTATTATGGAAATTGAAAAAGTTGGGTTGATGATTGGAAGAATTATTGGCATGATGGAAGTGGCTAGCATGATTTGATCGTGAATTATCATTGTTATTTTGGCTCCATGAGAAATTAGGGTGATTTCTCCAGTCAGGATTGTACGTTGGTGCGTAAGGATTATTGTTTCTCTTGAAAAGGCCGCATTTATCGGTTCATGGTATTGTTGCTGAGCCTGAAACACAGGGCACTCCTCGAACACATGATTCATGGCTTGGCAGTAAGTACAGCCCGGAGTTGAAATTAGTTTAGGCTGACTTGATTGACTGGACTTGGTTCCTTAGTTTCTAGAGTTTCCAGTCTTCTTGCTAGGTCTCTAACTTCGCCTCATTAGCTATGGATAATTCGATAGAATGGAGACCTCCTTTTGAAGAGATGAAGTTTGGATTCCTAGAGGTTTTAATAGTAGGTTCCCATTGGATGGTTTTTTCCAGCTAAGTTTTCATACAAATCCCATCCTTCATTTTCATCCTTTTGCAAGAATCCCCCTTGGCACATACTTTCTAAGAGGGTTTTGGTAGAATAGTCTAAACCGTCATAAAGAATTTGGCATTGTCGCCATTTCTCTATTCCATGATGAGGACATTGGACAAGGAGGTCTTTAAAGCGTTCAAAGTACCTCCAGAACGGTTCACTCGATTCTTACTTGAATTGCATGATGGTCTTCGTAATGAGAGCGGTCTTATGAATTGGATAGAATTTCTTCAAGAAGACCTTGATGAAACCATCCCAAGATGTGATCAAACCGGCCACTAAGCTGTAAAGCCATTTCTTTGCTAAGTCCTTATGAGCGAAAGGGACAAATCTCAACCTAATAACATCGTCTACAAGGTGTGGGATTTTCATCATAAGACATACTTCCTCAAATTCTCTTATGAAGAAGTAAGCATCTTCAGACTCTAAACCATAAAACTTAGGGAGTGTGTTGATGAATTGAGGCTTGAGCTAAAAATTGTATTCACCAACTGATGGAAGTAGAATGCAAGATGGAAGTGAGGTTCGAATGGGATAGAACCTATCCTGCAAGGATGTTGGTTGAGCCATAACCGGATCAGGTCTTGGTCCAAACTTGGGTGGTGATGTGTTTCTAGTCAACCTAGATGAGTTAGGGTCTCTTGACCACACTTGCATACACAAACACAACACAATCACAAACAAGTTTATTAACAGTCAACAAGAGTAATCAACCAAGCCTAGTCTAAGGTAACCTTGACCTAGACAACTCCTAACTGGTTGATTGTCTACAGGAGGTATAACATAGACTTTGACCACAAGCTAATCAGTCAGGTCAGGGCAAGATTGGTAGGAGGTTATCCGTCAGAGATGTTCCTTAATTAAGTAACCACCAACCTTCGGGCTTTCGGCCCTCAATCCCCTTCCTAAATACTGATTTGGTAGGAGTCAAATTCTAACACCTTCCCCCATAGGATAATCTCCTAGTGAGTTCGAGATGTCCCTAAGGCCAACGTCTATCAGATTTTACTTAGGCTTAGGTTGTGCGTGCTTGGAGATGGTTTGGGCTAAGGAAGGGTAATGACTTCCCCACCTTATCTTGAATTGGGTTTTGCCCTTAGAGTTAATTGTGCAAAGTGTGCAAGATATAGAAAAGTAGCATTCAAAAGCAAATATCACCCAAGAATGTTTCCTAAACTATATGCTATGCATACGTACCTTGTCTCCAGCTCTCTTCAACAGTAATTGTAAATAAACGTAATTAGACAAATGCCTAGAATGCAAATCTAAACGTTTTTTAAGCAATTAACAATCATTCAAATTACTATTGAATTAAAATAGGGATGGAGATAGCAGATATAGCAAGAATATAACGTACAAAAACTTAATTTTTTTGCGAGCAATATGTCCTGCAAAAAGAGTTTTAGTAGTCCAATGAAAATTTTCACTTTTGCAACACAATTTCTTGAAATTCTGTTTCCTACTTTCAAGAATAGGGGCACAGAATTTGCAAGTCTTCTCTGACAAAGCTTGAATGCTAGATCTGAATCTTGAAGTCCCTGAAACAACACATCAAACTTGTTAAAAAACAAATACACTGTTCCCTCCCCGGCAACGGCGCCAAAAATTGATTGAAAAAAATCAAAGAGTTAAGAAATTACCGTGTAGTTTGTGGCTAACGGGTCGTGTCAGGAGGAATGCGATGAAAGCATTTCGGTGTTTTGTTTACTAACAAAGAATTGTGCTCGTTTTTTAATTGAAAAGAGAATGGAAAGAAGGGAGATGATTAAAAGAGAAATTGCAACTTTGGAGAAGGCTTTGGAAAAGGTGAATTTTGTAGAAAGTTTAAAATGTGATTTGTTGTTTTTTAATGAAGAAGAAAATCTGGGCTCACTATCTCACTACTCAATGACATGTTCTTCATTTGAAAATCTTAATGCCTCAACTTGATCATAGGCAAAACTTAAGATTGATTCTAGAAAGTTTTAAGCAAAAGACATAAGATGGTTAGAAAGGTTAATTCTTTTCTTTATGAAATCGTCTTGAGTTGAAAGTTAAATCATCAAGAAGTTCAAGCATGAGAAAAAAATAAGTTCAAGAGAAGTTTTGAAAAGAGGTAGGAGTTAAAAATCCTAACCCATCCTCTTGTGCCTTCAAGAACACTTTCAAGAAGAAAGGCTTAAGTTAGGCATGCAAATGATTCATTGGGTCTTTTTCATGAAAACCATTCAAAAAGAAGATGGATCAGAGAGAGTAGTAGTGAGCCCAGAAAACCGATTTAGCTACTCATGAAATACAAAGAATAATGCAAGTAAATAACGCAAGACATACCGTAAAATGAGTGGAAGAATATAGCTCGATTCTTGTACTGATGTCACTTCAATCTTCAAGTTACATGCACTCAATTCCTCTCTCTCACAGGTATTTGTCTGAACTACAAATTTCAAAATAAAAATACAACTTTTGTACTAACTAATAAAGAGCTAAACCTTAAAGTATAAACAAAATTTTAATCCTAATCTTTGCTCCTTTTTGCTCGATTGAAACTGGTATTTATAGGAAAAAACCAGAGGGGGAAGATCCTAGGAAGATTGGAGGAGCAAACGCTCCCCAACAAATTTACCCAAGCCGCGAAAACGCGGCTAGGGCCGCGTTTCCGCGGCCCTGGTGTGGCCAGTTGGCCACACCCAATTGGGTGGCTCTCCTGGTTTGGTGATTCTCCTGTATCTTCTTCTGGTTTTCTCGTTTCTGCTCCAGGATTTGACGAAACAACCTTTGATTGTTGGCTTCAACCGCTTGATTTGAGAGGATTTTTTTCAACTGGTTTTCAACCTCTCTGATATGCCAAGATTTTGCCCTGATTCCTGGATTTCGAATTTATTCTGAATTAGATCAGAATTTGGTGGGTTTTTGGGCTTGTTTCTCTTTCTTTTATTTTAGCAATTGGGCCTACATTTAACAAAGAAGAAGAAGACTTATTAATAGGATTTATTAGCTAAAAAATATAGTAAGGTGATAATGTATATGTAATATATGTGACTGATCAACCAACATCTCAGCAGTAAATCCAACGGTCTGATCATCACATTGTGACACTACTCTCTCATTGGTGAAAAAGATGTTCCCCAGTGGAGTCACCATCTTCTTTTCGAAAACTTGAAAATTGATTTGAAAAGAAATTACAAGTAAAAATGATGGAAAATTACAAGTATTCTCTTCTAGGATTTCTAGAAAACTGTGTCGGTAGGAGTCTGGTCAGCGCGCGATCACTTTATCCATTTGACGATGCAAGCGATGAGTCTTCGAGTCTTCTGCTAGGAATTCATTCTCGCTTGGTTTCAAAAATTCCTTGAGATTGAAAGATTAGGGTATTAAAACCCTGAGATTATCCTTAATGGATGGGAGAAAGTATTCTCTGAATTCTTGAAAGCTAGAGAGCAATTCTCTTCTCAATAGCTATCTCTTGGCTAGCGTGTCTGTGTTTATGCCTCTCCCTTTATATCTTTGGCCTAGCCTGCTAATGGGCTAAATATATGGGTAACCACCCCTAAAAATCAGTAAAGGCTAAAAATAGCCTCTATAACCTCGCAGGCGAGGCTAAAACAGGCTATATGCGAACCTAGAATAGTCGTTCTGGCTTGTTTAGAGGGGCACAATCCTCTTAAATATCTTCACTTAATATGGGACATAATAGGGATGACAACCCACTTAAAGTGGGCATTAACCCCACTAAAGTAGTAGGGAGTTACCCACTAATCCCGCTCAGGGGATTTGAAATGGTCAAAATGACTTGGAGCCTGGTCTGCGGCGAGGCTGAAGCTCCAAGCGGAGCTAGCCCACTGCGAGGCTAACGCTCCAAGCGGGGCCAGTCCATTGTAGGGCTAATGCTCCAAGCTTCATAGCAAAGCTAAAGTCTAGTGGAGCTAGCCTGCTGCGAAGCTAAACCCCAATGCTTACGAAGTTAGCCAGTTTTACTTAAGTAAAAAAATTTGGCTGAGTTAGAACTGTCAGTTCAATTATCTATGACATGTCTTTTGGAAGTATCAACAAGTTAAATGTCAACAAGAGGTATCCTCCGTGGACATCGCCTCTTCGAGGACTTCGATTTCAAAGTTTGGATCATGGGACTTTGGCTTCCCCCATTACACTGGGAGGGGCCTCTTGTCCGGCTCCGCCTCCCTCTTCAAGATTGGAGCCTCTGCCCACTACAACCATCATCCCTCCAACTCCTTGGCATCAAAGTCATAGTCAAACGGTGTCTCTTCTACAAAATAAATGATAGAACCATGGAAACATAATAAGGATGAATCCAAAACCAAATCAACACTTACCCTCCAGGGGACCTGAGGTTGAGGAGAAGACTCCTCCGCTACCCCGTTCTTCGGTTGCTCCACTCGAGCCGGGTGCTTCTTAAGTTAAACCTCGGGCTCCGTAGTCCCGCCCTTCGATCAAGACTCCACCACTCTCATTGAGACGTCACTCGCGGAAGCACTCTCCTTCCCAATGGCAGGAGCATGCACCTCCTCGTCTCTGCTCGACGTTGAGGGTCTCAGATCAGTTGGGAGCTCAGAGGGCCTCCTCGGGTCCAGTAACCAACTCTAGTTATGATAATTATATCTGAGCTGGTACAGCTCTTGAACCCTCTCCTGCATCTCTTTTAGGATCGGTGCTCTCCCCTAATGGAGCGGACTCATTTTCCACGTGGTCGGTACGCGCCCATGATCTTTGGCTAAGGAAGATTCCCTGGGTTTAAAGACACGAACGATGGTGTCGCGCCATCTGTGGTCGCTGTCCACTGGTTAATAATCAAGCTGTCGCATTCACTGTGCAGAACGAAGGATTGGTCCAAAGGCCCATCACTATAGCTTTGATGATGATTAACTCATATAGTTATAGTACTAATAATCTTATGTTTATTAAGTTTCAGATATTCAATCAAGATCTTAGTCAGTGTTTAGCTTCAACAAAAGATTTGAGTTAAGTTTTGAATCTATCACATGTTGATTCAAGAGCTCGTGCTTTAAAATCACATCAAGTACTCAAAGAGGAGTCTAGCTCATGGATCAAATTTGAATTAAGTCAAGATGGAGAAGAAGATTTTCAATAGAAGATTTTCAAGAAGACTTGAGTCCTAATTTGTAAGTTTAAGATTTTTATGTTAGGATAAAATATAAAGAATAGATTAGTTATGGATTGGCGCATACATGCACACACAATTTATATATTATTTTTTATGTTAAATATTTTGTGTTTTCAGTTTAACTGCCTTAACTTCAAAAGATTATGCTTACATGATTTTTATCGCAATAGAATAAATTTTATAGTTTGCAATATGTGTTGGATTCTATCCACACATATTTGAGCTTCATATATTTATAGAAATTTATTTCTATACATTTTGGTTTATCATGAATACATCTTTGTGTTTTTGAATTTTAAAGAATACATCTTTCAGTTTCATGAATAGATTTTATCAAAACAAGTTTACATAGTTTATATATATATATATTGGATTTCATCCATATACATTATTGCTTCATATTATTTAAATAACTTATTTTGATAAGTTTATATCATGCGCTTAAGTTTTGTTTTTATCAAAACTTATTTTAGAGCTTTTTGTCAAAAACAAGTATATTTCATAAATATACTATGTGTATTGGATCATTTTCATACACACTATGCTTCAAATGTGTTTTAATATTTTATTTTTGTATTTATACAAGTTTTGAAAAAATCAGTTTTTTATTTTGAAGTTGGTTTTTGGAAAAAACCGATTTTTGTTTTAAGCTTTAATTTCTATGCCTCAAAAATAGTTCACATATTTATGATATGTGTTGATTTTTGATCACACATATTTGTAATTCAAAGCGTTTATGTGACTTATTTTTGTGAAATTTATTGGGATTTAACTGAATTTTTATGGATTTAACAAGTTGGTTTTTAAATCATAAAATTTGGGTTTTGGGCTACTTGCAGTCGACCAAAGGCTAACTCGATCGACCGACATGCACACATGCATGAGCCTAAGTACAGTCGACTGACCAGTCGATCGACTGGCTCAAGCCTACTCTCGGGCTTGGCTCGGTCAACCGAGCGGTCAACCGACAGAATAGGTTTCGGGTGCGGTCGACTGGGCGGTCGAGCGACAACCCAGCAGTCAAAAAATTGACCGGTTTAACAGCCTTTATAAATGGGTCCTTTGGCCAGTTTTTCAACAAGATTTTTACAAGTATTTTCAAGAGCTCTTTCACAGAGTTTCTCAATGAGTTTTAGAGCTTCACTTCCATATCAAATAGAGAATTTATCAAGAAGGTTTCTCTTGTGTTTTCAAAAGCATTTTCTTGAGTTTTTCACTTTCAAATCTATTTTATTTTCTAATACAAGCTTGAGCTATCCACTGCTATATCCAATCCTAATAGGATCCTTGTATATGAGAGTGATTGTTTATAATTAAGAAGTGATCACCAGTTTTCATCTTTGTATTGAAGAGAAGGTGGAGGTTGTGGCCTCGATGATCTTGCGAGTTCGTGTTGTGTGTTGTTCTTGAGGGAACAAGTGAAGGACTTGCGGGTCCAATAATTCTTGAGGGAGCTTGTTATAGGTGTTGTCGCACCGAATGATCTTGCGGGATTATTTTTAGTAGAAATTCTTTATTGCAGTGAAGGCAGGGACGTAGAGCAAGTGGCTCGAACATCGAAATAATTCTCCCGTGTTTGCGCTTGCTCATCTCTCTCTAAACTCACTTGTATTTATATCTTGTATGCTCTTAATTTTTTTCACATCTTTATATGCTTGATATTTACTTGTGCTTAATTAATATATGTGCTTAGGATTGTTTGATATCTTGCATGCTCTCATATTGTTCACATATTTACATGCTTGATATTGTTTGCATTTGTGCTCATACTAGTATTTAATCAAGAGAGCTATAGTTGCACCTTAATTCTTAATCTAGAGGAATCTTGATGAGAAGTTCAGAGCCCTTTACCGAGAATTCGGCTTCACTCTTTGGTTATACATTGTATGCTAGTTTTAGTTTGCATAATTGTTTTTAATTCCGCATTGATTTGCATTTGATTAACATATCACCTATTCACCTTCCCTCTAGATGATCTATAAGTGGTATCAGAGCTTGGTGCTCTTGATCTGGGTCTAACAATCTAGAGTTAAATATCCTATTTTTGCTAATCATAATTTTTGCATACACACACATGAATTTTATTGCACTGCCCATGTTTGATATTCTTAACTTTCAAACTTGAAAAGTTAAAATGTCTATGTATCTCAAAGCCCTTGGTATACATGTCTATCTTGCCACTATTAAAAAAAAATCATATATTGTATAATGGAAAATATCATGAGGCTAATGCAAAAGTCATTCATGCTTTAAAATCAATCCTAAATTATGAGTATTTATTTAGGATTTCTAACTTTGATTTGATTTTTGTAGTATGGAATACTCTTATCTTCCTTGGTGAACAAACACAATATTAAAAAGAGAGCGACTCGGATGAAGAAAGTGATACTTTCAACATGTGCTATATGGTCTAAGGGGATGACCTCCTTGAGGTAAATTCTGATTACGAGCTTGATGAAAGTGTTAATATGTCTTATGACGAACTTGCATTGCTTTGTCATAAACTTCTTAACAAATATGATTTATTGAAGAAAGAAAATGATTTCATTTTGAAAGAAAATGAAACTTTGTTGAATGAAAATGATGTTTTGAAAAGGAGAATGTTTCTTTGTCTTCAAAATTGGATGATATTTTTGAAGGAAACAATTCATTCAAAAATAAATTTGAAATTATTTCAAAGAAAATGAATCTATGAAAAATCAAATTATTTTGATTTCTAAAGAAAAGGATATTGTTTTAAATGAAAATGAGTCTTTGAAAAAGAAGATTGTTTTAGTTGAAAAAGAAAATATTTTATTTCTCTTTCAAAAGAAAAATGATTTAGATTCTCTTGCTTGCCATGTTTCTCATACTCATATTTATGATATTTATATTTTGAAGAAGAACATTGATTGTTTGGGCTCAACTTTAAGCCAATGTGCTATTAATCATTCTAAATTGGAATTCATGTTTCGCAAGAAATAAATTCGACATATTCATGCAAATACCCCACGGCATACACCACATGAACACCATATTCACACCCATGCTCACACGTATGCTAAAGTGTACACAAATACATATTGTGGCCGCAAAGGCCATCTTGTAAAATTTTGCTTTCATAAATTAAATTCTTTAAATTTTGCAAACAAACATGTTAGGGTTCCCAATACTACTAACCCTTATGGACCCAAAAAGATATGGGTACCAAAATTTTTACCATTTATTTTTAATGAAGGTGTGGGCTCTCACAAAACGTGAAAGGATTGGTGCCTTGGTAGTAGATGCAATCGGAGTTTGACAGACGCATCATGGATGCATCGCTATCAAGGACTTTTGGTGGGAGGACCACCTTATTTTGGAAAAATAGATTGGCTATATCGGTATTGGTAACCATTTCAACTCCACTTTTAAAAATTTTTAGATGCATATATGTTAGTGTAGTAACGTAGACTCAATCATATATTATTTTGGGCTTAATGTTGAGTTGATTGGTTGTATACTATGAGTATTTTTGAAAAACTTTCTTCATGTTTTCAAGTTGATTTACATGCCATCTTTTTGGTAAATTCATGTTTTTATATGCTTTAGTTAAAGCATATTTTGATTTATATATTTATATCATATGTTAATATGCAAATCTTATTAAAACTTGTGTTATCATGTACAATTTTTGAGATACGCGTGTTCTTCATGCTATACATGCTTTATTTTATGTTTTATTGTACATTGTATATCCTAGTTTTGATGATTCTTGCATGATTATATGATATATCATGTTTTTGAGAAAAATATTTCATGCTATTTTTTATTTTTGAGCCTCATTGTCTTATCTCTTTGTATATACTTCTTACATAATCTTTGTACACTCGATATATCTTACTTACTCATGACTTTGATTTCATGAGCATCAATATGCTTTAAAGACCTTGAGTGTCAATTATTATATATTTAGCATGTTTTCATGAATATATATATGTTTTATTTCTTACTTGAAGAATTTCATACTAGTTTTCAAAATTACTTTAAAGCTGGTTCTTTATTCTTCAATTGATAGTGTTTTCAATCTATGCTAAAATTATTTTCAAAATATTATTTTTGAAAACAACTACCTTATAAGGGCGGTTGGGCAATCATGCCTTGTGTGCCTTATTGTATATCTTTTAACTTGTGCATGATAGGGTGATGATATGAGTTATACACATGATTATCATGTTATTTCATTTTTGTATACTCATTCATGTTTTTCTATATATGTATGCATTAAATTTCAAGTGAACTTTTCATTAACATACATACATATATATGATTGATTGTGCTTATTTTACATTAACTATACATGTTTTATAACACAAATTGATTTCATGCTAAGCTTGATTTTACTTCAAAACATTTATTTTTTTGTTTCCAACAAGCTCATACATTAGTTTTGTGATTATTTCAAAAAAGAAAAAAGTTCTTTGACTTAAAATGATGTCATGTTTATATTTATATATAAAATAATATCTATGTTTATCCACAAGTGGTATTCATAAGTGGTATCTAAATTATTTTATTGATTTCAAGTAGTATTAAAATTTTTTTAAGTGATTTACAAGTGGTATCACAATTTATTTAATTGATTCCATGCGGTATCAAAATTTTATTTTGGTTGATTACAAGTAATTTCAAATTTGTTTTAATTAGTTTTTAAAATTTATTTTGACATATATTACTTATATGCAAGGGGAGCTTAACATCTCTTCTGCATATAAATTCATGATGAGTGTAGTATATAAAAAAGAGCTTGATCTCTTTTTTTATGTGATACACGTATGTAGGGGAAGCTTAACATCTCCGTCTATACATTGTATATTATGCTTATGTGGGTTAGAGTTTAGCCATCCCTTCTCCATATAATACATGTATGCAGTGAGAGTTAACTTATCGTCTCTCCTCTTCATGAATTTATATCACATGTAAATCTACCCTGTTTTTCTTTACCCTTTTATTAATGAATTGATAAAAAGAGGGAGAGAAATTTAATAGAGTTTATATATGCATGTTTAATATTTTAGTTTAAGCATATATGTTTATATTTGTTTAATATTTTATTTATAAGCTTTATTGAATATCTATTTGTTTATACTATGCATGAGTTAAGTGCAAGCTTCTATGAAGCTTTTCTTTAATCCATGCATTTATAACTACATGAGTTTTGTCATCATCAAAAAGGGAGAGATTGTTGGCCCAAAGGCCCATCACTATAGTTTTGATGATGATTAACTCATGTAATTATAGTACTAATGATATTATATTTATTAAGTGTCAAATATTCAATCAAGATCTTAGTCGATGTTTAGCTTCAACAAAAGATTCGAAGTCAAGTTTTGAAGCTATCACATATTGATTCAAGAGCTCGCGCTTCAAGATTGCATCAAATACTCAAAGAGGAGTCTAGCTCATGGATCAAGTATGGATCAAGTCAAGATGGAGAAGAAGATTTTTAAGAGAAGATTTTCAAGAAGACTTGAGTCCTAATTTGTAAGTTTAAGATTTTTGTATTAGGATAAAATATAAAGGATAAATTAGTTGTGGATTGCTCAAGCGCATACACACACAAAATTTATATATTGTCTTTTATATTAAATATTTTGTGTTTTCAGTTTAACTGCCTTAACTTCAAAAGATTATGCTTACATGATTTTTATCTCAATAAAATAAGTTTTATAGTTTGCAATATGTATTGGATTCTATCCACACATATTTGAACTTCATATGTTTATAGAAACTTATTTCTATACATTTTGGTTTATCATGAATACATCTTTGTGTTTTTAGATTTTCAAGAATACATCTTTTGGTTTGATAAATAGATTTCATCAAATAAGTTTACATGGTTTATATATGTGAATTGGATTTTATCCATACACATTTTTGCTTCATATTGTTTAAATAATTTATTTTGATGTTTATATCACATGTTTAAGTTTTGTTTTTGTCAAAACTTATTTTGGAGCTTATTGTCAAAAATAAGTATATTTCATTTACTATGTGTATTAGATTATTTCCATACACATTATGCTTCAAATGTGTTTCAATATTTTGTTTTTGTATCTATACAAGTTTTGAAAAAATCAGTTTCACATTTAAAAGTTTTTTTGAAAAATACTAGTTTTTATTTTAAGCTTTAATTTCTATGCCCCAAAAATAGTTCACATGTTTGTAATATGTGTTGATATCATATATTTGTAATTTAAAGTATTTATATGAACTTATTTTTGAGGAGTTTATTGGGATTTAATTGAATTTTTATGGATTTAACAAGTTGGTTTTTAAATCATAAAATTTGGGTTTTGGGCTACTTGCGGTCGACCGACGACACACATGCACGAGCACAAGTACGGTCGACCGACTGGCTCAAGCCCACTCTCGAGATTGGCTCGGTCGACTGAGCGATCGACCGAGAGAGATGGGTTTTAGGTGCGGTCGACCGAGCAGTCGACTGGTAACCGCAACAGTCAGAAAATTGACCGTGGGCCGGTTGACCGACAGGCCAATCTGGCCCCCACCGGCTAGTTTTTGACAGCCTCTATAAATGGGTCCTTTAGCCAGTTTTTCAACAAGATTTTTACAAGTATTTTCAAGAGCTCTTTCATAGAGTTTCTCAATAAGATTTAGCGCTTCGCTTCCATATCAAATAGAGAGTTTATCAAGAGTGTTTCTATTATGTTTTCAAAAGTATTTTCTTGAGTTTTTTACTTTCAAATCTATCTTGTTTTCTCACACAAACTTGAGCTATCCATTGCTATATCCAATCCTTATAGGATCCTTGTATGTGAGAGTCGTTGTTTGTGATTAAGAAGTGATCACAAAGTTTTCATCTTTATATTGAGAAGAAGTTGGAGGTTGCGGCCTTGGCGAACTTGCGGGTTCGTGTTGTGTGTTGTTAATGAAAGAGCAAGTGAGGGACTTGCGGATTCAAGAGTTCTTGAGGGAGCTCGTTGTAGGTGTTGCGACACCGAGTGATCTTACATGATCATTTTTAGTGAAAATTCTTCATGCGGTGAAGACAGGGACGTAGAGCAAGTGGCTCGAACCTCGAAACAATTCTACCGTATTTGTGATTACTCATCTCTCTCTCAGATCACTTGTGTTTATATCTTGCATGCTCTTAATTATTTACATCTTTATACGCTTGATATTTACTTATGCTTAATTGATATATATGCTTGAGATTGTTTGACATCTTGCATGCTTTCATATTGTTTACATATTTACATACTTGGTATTGCTTGTATTTGTGCTCATACTAGTTGATCGGTCGCTAATATTGCACATTCATTATCATATTCTCATACTTATTATAGAATAAACTCTGTTTTTTTCCTAATTATTGTTTAATTTATTTGCAGTTCCATTATTAAAGGAGAGGGAAGAGAAACGAGCCCAAAAGGCCATCAAATTCTGATTTAAATCAGAATTAATTCGAAGTCCATAAATTAGGGCAGATCAGGTCAGTTCAGACTGGTTGAAAACCAGTTAAAAACATATCTTCAAATCAATTAGTTAAAACCAACGATTAAAGGCACCACCCCCGGGGTGTCGCCACCTGGCCACACCCAGGCCGCAGAAACGCGGCCAAACCCGCGTTTTCGCGGCTTTGTTGCAACTGTTGGGGGAGCATTTGCTCCCCCTATCTTACTACGCCCCTCTCCGTTGGGTTTTGCCTATAAATACTGAGTTTTTCAGAGCGTATAAAAAATGATCAAGTAGAGAGTAGAACTTAGGCTAATTTGTAGTTTGTAACTTAGGTTTTTAGTTTTCTTTTATGTAATTTTTATTTTATTTATGTAACTGAGAGGAGAGGAGACTTTCATGGAGGAATGAGAGCAAGCTTGTACTGAAGGTGACACCGGTGTAAGTGATCTTTTCTTCCATTGTTATTTGAATCGAATCGAGGTTTCCTTTTCTTTTCTATTCATGTTTTTGTTCGCTTCCCTCTTTTGTATTTATGGATCCAAATGAAATCGATAGCCTCGAAGTTGCCTTGTCCTTACAAGTGCCGTTGAAGGCTTATGGTGATGGATATCCATTTCTATGGTAGTATAGCTCGCCCCTTCATTTTATAGTGTAAATTGGGAATGGGAAAGATCTCATCTGCCATGCTTCGCTCGCCTTCAAGTAAAGGTACATCGTCGATACGGGTAAAAGGTAAGCAGGCGCCGAAGACGTAAGTATGTTTTTTACGTTTTAGTTTTTCTTTCTTTTCTTGTAACTTTTAGTGTAGATCACCAACACTATAATTACCCAAATCTCTTTTACTCTTTTTCAATTTCTTTGTACATATCACTTCTATTTTCTCCACCTTCTCATTCTACCACTTTCTTCCTAACTTGACTTTAACTCCATTTTTCTCTTTTCTTTTTAAGAACTAAAAGAAGAATTTTAACCATTAATTGTAGCATAAAAGAGAACTTACTAAAAAGCTTCCATCACTAGTCCCTCCTTGTGGATCACAACCCGCATAGCCACTTGCTATAGCGGTAGAATTGAGCACCTTACATACTATTTTAAAAGTTTTGAAATTCTGTATTTTGTGTACAGGTCTAAACTCAATCAAATTTTGGCGCCGTTGTCCGGGAGGGACGGTAAGTAATTTTCTTTTTAGTTTACATTTTTTGTTAACTTTCTTCTTTGTTCTTGGTGTATAGATTTAACAAATAAGGAATTTTTGCTGTAGTGGACATATAATTGGCTCTGGAATCTGCTCAAGAAAGCAGAGTTCTAGAAGCCTCAGATTTGCTACATTCTTGTGGCAATCTGAGTGAACTACTAATCTGTATTTTCTGCAGGCTGGCTGAATTGCATAGTTTAATATCTGTAGCATTTATCTCCTTGTTTGACTCACTGTATATATATTTCTAACACAATAGTAAAAAGCAAATTGTAAGTGCTAAAAATGATTTAGAGTTTGCATTTAGACGCGTTTCTATTTTATTACATTTTCTATTTACTGTTGAAGAGTGCTTGAGCCAAGGTATGTATGCATAGCATTTAGTATAAGGTTCATTCTTGTATGAAATATTGCTTGAGTATTACTTTTTTCTATATACTTGTACACTGCAGTAAATTAATTTAAGGGCTTGTCCTATAAACAAAATAAGGTGGGAAAGTCATTACCCTCCCTTAGCCCACAAAAAATCTCCTCACTCACTAACCCAAGCCTAACAAAAACTGAGTAGATGTTGGCCCTAGAGACATCTCGAACTCAAATAGGAGACTAACTTAAGGGGGAAGTTGATTTGAATCTGACTCTTGCCAAATAGGTGACTAAGATTGGGGATTGAGGGGCGAAACCCCGAAGGCTGGTGGTTTGGCTTAATTAGGTCCATCGCTTCTGCGCGAATACCTCCCACCAATCTGCCTTTGCCTGGCCGATTAACTTGTAGTCAGATTCAACAATATACCCCTATGGACAGTCTAACCAGTTAGGAGTCATCTAGGTCTAAGGTTTACCCTAACTTAGGTTAGATTTTTTCTTTTTATTTGTTTGCTTTTTTGTTTGTTTTTCTTTGTTTGATATTTTTTATGTGATATGGCTTATAACAATATTTTTTTCAATTTTAATGGTAATCCATATTACACCCCGTCCTCTTTTTCAGATATTACCAACCCGGCATATCATAACTTTAACCAACCTAGTGTGCCGGATTGGTCTTATTCGAATCAATATAAGCCATACCCCCAATCTTATGATCATAATTTTCAAAATAATTTCAACTCTTCACAGAGTCAATGGGGATTCGCCTCCCACGAGTCCAATTTTCAACCAACTTGTCCTTCTTGTCCACCTTGTCCATAATATTTTCAAGATTCATACTCAGTTCCACCAGTTCAAAATAAAAAATCATCAATCTTGAAAATAAGTATGCGTGAGTCCAAGCAACAATCACAAAATCTGACGGACTCACAATTTCACCACAAATTTCAAAACAAAACTTCATCTTTTCTCGTCCACTCGCAACTAAACGATGAACCAATCGACTATGAAAAGTTGCTTGAAGCCATGACTCAGGCTCAAATCGCTCGCAATCATGACATAGATCTAATGGTCCAAACTCTGCATTCTCACCGTTTGACCATTTCTGATGTCGCTAACCATTCTGTTAGAGCCAAAAAATCATGTTATTTTAGAAAACAAGATTCCATTTTAGCATGTCCATTTGAACTTGCCCAAACTCCAAATTTTAAAAATGACATTGACAGTTTGGTAAGTTATCTCTTTTCTGAAATTGAACTTGAGAATGAATATGATCCTGAACCTCAACTTGGTGATTCAATTCTACTTCCTGATTCAATAATGACTCCGGTTTCTTCACCTGATTTCAATTTTTTTTCCCGAGTCAATATTGGATCCTGTGCCAATTCATCATGAAATTGAATCGCCAATCTTTTATGATCATCATATTGAATTTGACCAATTTCATACTTTTGAAAGTCCAATTGACAAATTGGCAAGTTCTCATTTTAATGAAATTGAACTTAATGAGAAATGTGACCTAGATTCTCAAATTTGTGATCCAGTTCAAATTCCTGAATCAATATTGACTCCTATTTTGTTACCCAACTTGAGTAATATTTTAGAGTCAGCTTCGATTCTCACACCGGTCATTCTTGAACTTGAATCACTAATATTAAGTCGCATTCTATTGTGGGAAAATGAACGTAGACTTGAGTTTTAACTTCTTGATTTGGACCCACTTCCTGAGCCAATCTCGACTGCTGAACCTTTACTTGACTTAAGTCACTTTTCTGAGTCGGTATTAGTTCCCGTACTTCCTAAGTCCAAGTCAATCATTTCATCTTTTCACACTCCATTTTTGAGATAAGTGTAACGCCCCGATCCCACGGGTACGGGGACGTCACTGCAACGTACATACGCAGGTCGGAAATACCCTCACGTATATACGCTAAGCATCAGTACAAGAAAGAATCAGAGTACGACAAGCGTAGTGCCCATTCATATGCCAACACAAGAAATACAATTATACAAGGTTATCACAAGTTGTGACATACTCTTACATATCACATGCATCATATATCACAGCCAAGCACAAAAGTACGATTTACAATATAATTACAATATGCTCACGAGTTGAAAGCGGATCCCGCGAGCTCAAAAGGAAGGTCAGGTACAACAGAAACCGAGACTAGTCAACTTGCTCGGCAAGGAAGCTTGATCTTCCACAGAAGGCTCCACCTCGATCCAAGGTTCGGAACCTGAACATACAAATTCAAGGGAGTCAGGACCTCCCAAACAAGTGATCATGTTACAGCCGAGTGGCATAAGAATAAGAATATGAGAGTTGGTACAATATCAAGAATAATCATCCAGCAAGTAAAAGGCATAGCATGTCATAAACGAAAGGGCATTGTATATGCTTAAGCTACGGCCTCATGAGACCAGTACTTCGAGGGGATAATCCAAACAAGGAAACCCTCATCTATATACCTTCATCTCATGTCACCGTAATCCAAGCGCATACAACAACCACAGTTAACGTCTTTTATTATTATTATTATTATTATTGCTCGTCTTACCCTGATATCTAGCTATGTGAACTAGCGTCCCAGCACACATAGATCCATATCCAAGTAAAGCAAGGTTGTTATTGGAAACCAGCGGGGGTATCAACGAACTATGTTTACAGTGGGTCCCGTGCATACCCGGGACCACGGCCCAGGATTGTTCCGTTGCTTGGTAACGGAACCCGCCGCAAGGCAAACAGGAGGGACTTATTGTATGCCCTTATCATGATGGTACCAGGAATGAGGGAGCCAGCACTCCCCTCGGTCGCCTGGAGGCCCACAGGTCAGACCGGAATTTCAGTTGCACAACATACCTAATGCCACTGTAAACACGAACACATATTGATAGCCGCATGTTTCCCCCGACCCAATGTAAGTTGTCTCATTTTATGGTATATTAAATAATTATCAGATTTCGGGAATGAGCAGGAACATGTCAGGAGTACAGGTATATCAGGATTACTAGTTCGTACTATCAAGTAATCAAGTTTGTAAATCATGAAGTCCGGTTATCATTCCCGTTATAATGATAATTATAGGAGTCAGGTGTATCATGCCTTATGTTAATAGATAGCATGATAAGAGGTGATATTCATCAAGTGACAAGTCTTGCAAATAGCAATATAATAAATGACCCAAAGATAATGTTCATAATCAAAGAAGTAATTAACCATAACAATTAATCAAGATTAGTCGACTAGGGAGAGAAATTAGTCGACTTAGAGAAGGAGTTAGTCGACTATAGTAAAGGGTCAAATCGACTTAAGGAGGCTGCGTTTGGTTAGGTCGCGTCTCAAAAAGTGGCGCGTTTCAAGAAAGTGGTGCGTCTCAAGAAAGTGGTGCGTTTTTAGGAAAGTGGTGCGTTTCAAGAAAGTGGTGCGTTTCAGGAAAGTGGTGCGTTTCAAGAAGTGGTGCGTCTCAAGAAAGTGGTGTGTTTCAGAAAGTGTACGTTTCAGGAAAGTGGTGCGTTTCAAGAAAGTGGTGCGTTTCAGGAAAGTGGTGCGTCTCAAGAAAGTGGTGCGTTTTCAAGAAAGTGGTGCGTTTCAGGAAAGTGGTGCGTTTCAAGAAAGTGGTGCGTTTCAAGAAAGTGGTGCGTTTCAGGAAAGTGGTGCGTTTGCTAACAAATATGAAATAATATCCAAGTCTTGGCGAGTAGAATTACTCGCCTAAAATGCGTCCGACGCAGAGAAACTCGGTCCCAATCCAAAGGAGGGTACCGGTCCTCACAAGTTGATGGAGAGGGGTTGTGGTAGTTTGGAGAAGATGGAGGTGCAAGTCTAGTTCACCATGTCAAATCGGGATTTTGCAAACGTTGTTGCGCGGGACGAATCTATAGTCCGTCGGAAAGAGGTCGTCGAGAGGTGATGATGGTATGCTTGGTGGTGGCTACGGTGGTGCAGGTGGTGGTGGAGATGGTGATGAAGTTTTGTGGAGGTGATGGGTTTTTTGGTGTCTCTTGGTGAAAGAGGTTGAAGAAGATGGTGTTTGTGGTTGGAAATGGAGGAGGATGAAGTAGAGGAATTTGTGGTGGAGAAAATGGATTTGGGTGGGTGGTGGTGATGGCCGGCCAAGGGAGCTTGGTGGTTGAGTTGGCTGTTGGAGCTTGCTGGAAACAAAAGAGATGAAGGAAAATAATGAGAGAGAAGATGGGAGTGCATATATATAGAAGGGGGAAAATAATATAATATGTGCCACTCTCACTTTCCCCCAAAGAATGGTGCGTTCTCAAAGCTGCGTCTAGGCAAAAAGGAGCCAAACGCGGGATTCAATGGCTGCGTCCAGTAGAAAACGCAGAAGTGCGTTTCAAAGAAAAGACAAAAGGACATGGGTGATTGGACTTGAGTTGGATTGCCCATAAGCATTAAATGCAGCAAGGGAAGGGTCTCCGCATTAATGATGGATCCAGTTGGCCAAAACTCGCGTTTGAGGAAGGAGAGAGAAAAATGGAAAAAGAGAAGAGTGAAGTAGTTGAATGATTTCCCGGTATCTGGGAAAATACCGAGGACTCCGGAAAGGTCCAAAAATTAAAGTGTCTCGGAAAGCTCTCCAAAAATTCTCAAAAATAATAAATATTATATAAAGATTTTTGGTAAAATCGGTTTTTTAGAAATTCAATTCCATTTTCAAAATAAAATCCTGAAATATACTGGGATCGTGTCTACACCGGGTAGGCTGAATTTTCGATAAATCTGAAAATTCCCAGAAAATGCCCAAAGGAAGAAAACATAATTCTAAGAAGGAATGTGAAAGCAGAATCCGGAAATTTGATTCCAATTGTGAATTAAAATTCCTGGAATCAACCAGTGATACTGGCCGACACCGGTTTTGAAGATTTACAATTTAATTCCGAAAAATTTCAGAAAATCATGAAAAATCTAGAATATTAAAAAATAATATTTGAAACTAAAATTAGTCAACTCTGAATACCAAACAGATCAAATCATGCAGTACTGCTATATGAGTAAGTATTCAAATAGCAGAAAATAAAATAAAATAAAATAATAATAATAAAATGCACCAAAAATCAGGATACGTAACTGTGCACGTATACCGAGGATGGGGTGTTACAATCTATCCACCTTACAAAAAATTTCGTCCTCGAAATTTCAGGAAGGGGAGGATGACAGCAGAGAAAAATAGGAAGAAAGAGTTTTACCAACTAAGTTGAAAATAGTTGAGGGTAACGCTCACGAATAACGTCCTCCCGTTCCCATGTGGCTTCTCCTGGCACATGCCTATTCCAAGAAACCAATACTAATGGTATTGCCTTATTCTTCAATGTTTTGATACTTTTGTCCAGGATGGCCATCGGTTGCTCTTTATAAGATAGATCTGACTGTAGTTCCAGTTCGGAGTGATCTAGAATGTGACTCTCATCCTTGACATACTTCCTCAACTGTGATACATGGAATACATTGTGTACTCCTTCTAAAGATGGCGGTAATGCCAATCGGTAAGACACATCTCCCACACGATCCAAGATTTCGAATGGGCCGATGTATCTCGGACTAAGTTTTCCACGAGTACCGAACCGGATTACCCCTTTGGTGGGTGATATCTTTAAAAATACATGCTCACCGGTTCTGAATTCCAATGGCCTTCTGTTTGTGTCTGCCCAACTCTTTTGTCGGCTCTGTGCTGCCCGGAGATGATCTCTGATAATTCGGACTTTGTCTGTTGTCTGAACTAGAATGTCTGGTCCCATAAGTCTTCTTTCGCCGACTTCGTCCCAACATATCGGTGACCTGCATTTCCTGCCATACAATGCCTCAAATGGGGCCATTTTGATACTAGCCTGATAGCTGTTATTATAAGAGAATTCTACCAAATGAATATAGTCTTCCCATGACCCTTTAAATTCTATCATGCAGGCTCGTAACATGTCTTCAAGGTTCTGGATAGTCCGTTCAGATTGTCCGTCTGTCTGGGGGTGATATGAAGTACTGAATTTCAGACGAGTTCCTAAATTTTCTTGGAGACTTTCCCAGAAATGTGATCGGAATCTTGTATCTCTATCCGATACAATACTAACCGGAACTCCATGCAGACGAACTATCTCCTTCATATATTTTTCTGCAAGAACTTCTGTTGACTGACCTACTCTGAAAGGTAGAAAGTGAGCTGCTTTTGTGAGGCGGTCAACGATCACCCATACTGCATTGTTACCCTTAGGACTGCGGGGTAGTGCTGTGACAAAATCCATGGTGATATGTTCCCACTTCCATTCGGGCATTGGTAAGGGCTGAAGAAGTCCAGCTGTTCTCTGGTGTTCTATCTTTATCTGCTGGCAAACTAAGAACTTGGCCACGTACTGAGCTATCTCCCTCTTCATAGCATTCCACCAAAACTGCTGTTTCAAGTCTTGATACATCTTATTTCCTCCTGGGTGTATGGAATAAGCCGAACTATGTGCTTCTGCCAAAATTTCTGTCGGACTTCTCCTTGGGGAACACAAATTCTATTACCAAAATATAAGGCATTATCCGAATGAATACGGAGGTCAGTTCTCAATCCAGCTTCTATCTGAGCTCTGAATTTCTGTAATCTGGGGTCTTCTTTTTGAGCTTCTTTAATCTCATCCATCAGGGTTGATTGAATCTGAAAGGTCATCAACTGTCCTGTTTTATCAATCCCTTGTACTATCATTAAGTCCAATTTTATGATATCCTGAATCAACTCCTTCTGTTGCGTAAGTTGTACTAGCATTTTATTTTCTGGCTTCCTGCTCAATGCATCTGGTACTGTGTTGACTCTGCCCGGATGATACTGTAAGTCTATATTATAATCTGCCATTAATTCAAGCCACCGTCTCTGTCTCATGTTAATTCCTTCTGCGTGAAAATATACTTTAGACTCTTGTGATCCGTGTAGATTAACACCTTATCTCCCAGAAGATAATGTCTCCAGATCTTTAATGCGAATATTACTGCTGCTAACTCTAAATCATGAGTTGGGTAATTTCTCTCATGTGGTTTCAGTTGCCTGGATGCATAAGCTATGACATGATCATGCTGCATTAGTACACACCTAGGCCTTTCCCGGATGCATCACTGTATATAACCATCCCTCCTCTTCCTGAGGGAGTCCTCAAAACTGGAGCTGTAATGAGTCTTTCCTTTAATTGCTTAAATGCTGCAGCACATTCCTCGGTCCAATATATTTTTCTCCTTTCCGGGTGAGCTTCGTTAACGGGGCTGCAATTTTAGAAAAATCTTGGACAAAGCGCCTGTAATATCCGGCCAATCCAATAAAACTCTTAATTTCTGTTACTGTCCTTGGAATTGGCCAGTCCTTTACTGCCTAAATTTTACTGGGGTCTACTGAAATTCCTTCTTCTGAAATTATGTGTCCAGGAAGGCCATACTATTTAACCAGAATTCACACTTGCTTTGCTTAGCATGAAGTTGTTCCTGTCGGAGAGTCTGTAACACTATTCTCAAGTGGTCTGCATGCTCTCTGTCGTTCTTCGAATAGATCAAAATGTCATCTATAAAAACAACCACAAACTGATCCAAATATGATGAGAACACTCTGTTCATCAAATCCATGAAAACTGCAGGGGCATTGGTGACTCCGAAGGGCATAACTAGAAACTCATAATGGCCATAACGGGTCTGAATGTTGTCTTGGGAATATCTTCTTTCTTTACCTTCAGCTGATGATAACCTGATTGCAAATCCAATTTTGAAAGACTCGAGCTCCATGAAGCTGATCAAAACATCAATTCTTGGTAAGGGGTACTTGTTCTTGATAGTAACCTTGTTTAACTCTCTGTAGTCTATACATAACCGCTTACCACCGTCCTTTTTGTTTGCTAAGAGCACTGGAGCTCCCCATGGTGAAGCACTTGGTCTAATCAATCCCTTATCCAAGTATTCTTGCAGCTGTTTCTTTAGAATCTCTAACTCAGTGGGTGCCATCCTATATGGAGCTTTGGATATCGGAACTGTACCTGGAAGGGTATCAATAGAGAACTTAATTACCCTATCAGGTGGAAGTCCTGAGATCTCCTTAAATACTTCTGGAAACTCATTCCAAACTGGCACTCTCTTCTTCTGGATCTCACCAGCAGTCATCTGTGCTTTTCCTTTGGCAGTTTGCGTTCTCCTTCAAATTGGAACTCAGGCTGAAGTGGTATCTTGAAAATGACTTTCTTGTTTCGACAATCAATGACTGCATGGTATTTATTGAGCCAAGTCATGCCTAAGATTACGTCGTACCCTTTAGTATCTAGTACGAGCATATCCATTGTTAATGTTCTGCCACACAGTCCCACCGGACAGTCTACACAAACTCTATTAGAGATGACTACTCCGTTACCGGTACTAATCTCCCACTGGTGGTCTAAACATTCAACAGGTATAGAGTTCAAAGCAATGAAACTATCTGATATGTAACAATGAGAAGCGCCAGAATCAAAGAGGGCTAAGACAGGTTTAGAGTGCACCATAATCTTACCTGTTACCACTTCTCCAGAAGTTTGGGCCTCTTCCGCTGTCAAGTTGTAGGCTCGTCCTCTTCCACGACCTGCTGCATTTCTAACTCCCCTCTGGACTGGGCGGATAGCTTGTAGTGGGGGAGGGGGAAGAGCCCTCCTAACCATTGGTCCTTGGTTCCTCTGTCCATCTGGCCCTGGAAGTGCTGGTAATGCTGGGTTGACCATTCCCATTCTTTTGTGGGGACAGACTTCTATTGAATGATCACGGGAACCACATACCAGGCATAACCCATTTGCCTTACGGCAATTTTGTCGAGAGTGACCTGGTTTCTGGCAATAGCTACAAAAGAAAATTGTTGGGTCACTGGAAAGGGGGCTGGTCAAAATGGTCGTCTCATGGTTGGGATTCTTGCTGTTCTGAATGGACCTCCTCTCCCTGTATGTGGAAATGGCCTCTTCAGGGTCTGATTCCTTATCATGTTAGATTTCCCTTTCTCCAGTCCTCGCTCCACCTCTCGAGCTATGGTAAGGACTTGGGAATAGGTTTTCAGCTGTTGGGGCATTAAGAGGATTTGAATGTCCATTCGCAAACCCTGTTGGAACCTACTCGCCCGCTTTTCTTCATCAGCCACCATATATGGAGCGAACGGCTCAGCCTCAAGACTCAGCGACATACTCATCTACAGACCGGTTCCATTGTTGAAGTCGGATGAACTGTTCTTCTTCCATTTCTTTCTGAGCGGTGGCAGGGAAAAATCTACTATAGAAGCTTTGGGAGAACTGGTCCCCGAGACAGGTTTCTCCAATCTCGCTTCTTCAGCTAGCCACCAGGTCCTGGCTACATCCTTTAACTGAATCTTGGCGACCTCCACTTGATTTTCTTTTGGGACCCCGGGCTGCGTTCAACAGATCTGTGGTGTCGATCAGCCACTGTTCAGCATCTAGTGGTTTCTCTCCTCCTGTGAATATCGCCGGTTGTAACCGCCTAAAGTCTGATACGTTCCCTGGCCTTGGTTCCTTAGGAGTTGCTAACTCTTGCCGAAGAAGTTCCGTCTGCTGTTGCTGATTCTCCATCATAGTCTGGATAACCCTCAGAATCTCAACATTCTCTCCCGTGGGTCCATTTGATGTTTGCCCGGCGTTGCTACGACCCGTCCTTCTATCCATACTTATGTTGGTAAAAAGGAGACTGGAAACTGGAAAGATGGGAGGATTTTAGGACACAAGGAAAGGAATCAAGAAGGATAAGATAACTTTGTACATTGTAGTTGGCAATGGAAAATTCCATTAATTTGCTGCTTGGTTGTACTATAGGTGTGAGAGCCTAGGCTCTGATACCAACCTGTAACGCCCCGATCCCACGGGTACGGGGACGTCACTGCAACGTACATACGCAGGTCGGAAATACCCTCACGTATATACGCTAAGCATCAGTACAAGCAAGAATCAGAGTACGACAAGCGTAGTGCCCATTCATATGCCAACACAAGAAATACAATTATACAAGGTTATCACAAGTTGTGACATACTCTTACATATCACATGCATCATATATCACAGCCAAGCACAAAAGTACGATTTACAATATAATTACAATATGCTCACGAGTTGAAAGGGGATCCCGCGAGCTCAAAAGGAAGGTCAGGTACAACAGAAACCGAGACTAGTCAACTTGCTCGGCAAGGAAAGCTTGATCTTCCACAGAAGGCTCCACCTCGATCCAAGGTTCGGAACCTGAACATACAAATTCAAGGGAGTCAGGACCTCCCAAACAAGTGATCATGTTACAGCCGAGTGGCATAAGAATAAGAATATGAGAGTTGGTACAATATCAAGAATAATCATCCAGCAAGTAAAAGGAGCATAGCATGTCATAAACGAAAGGGCATTGTATATGCTTAAGCTACGGCCTCATGAGACCAGTACTTCGAGGGGATAATCCAAACAAGGAAACCCTCATCTATATACCTTCATCTCATGTCACCGTAATCCAAGCGCATACAACAACCACAGTTAACGTCTTTTATTATTATTATTATTATTATTGCTCGTCTTACCCTGATATCTAGCTATGTGAACTAGCGTCCCAGCACACATAGATCCATATCCAAGTAAAGCAAGGTTGTTATTGGAAACCAGCGGGGGTATCAACGAACTATGTTTACAGTGGGTCCCGTGCATACCCGGGACCACGGCCCAGGATTGTTCCGTTGCTTGGTAACGGAACCCGCCGCAAGGCAAACAGGAGGGACTTATTGTATGCCCTTATCATGATGGTACCAGGAATGAGGGAGCCAGCACTCCCCTCGGTCGCCTGGAGGCCCACAGGTCAGACCGGAAGTTCAGTTGCACAACATACCTAATGCCACTGTAAACACGAACACATATTGATAGCCGCATGTTTCCCCCGACCCAATGTAAGTTGTCTCATTTTATGGTATATTAAATAATTATCAGATTTCGGGAATGAGCAGGAACATGTCAGGAGTACAGGTATATCAGGAGTACTAGTTCGTACTATCAAGTAATCAAGTTTGTAAATCATGAAGTCCGGTTATCATTCCCGTTATAATGATAATTATAGGAGTCAGGTGTATCATGCCTTATGTTAATAGATAGCATGATAAGAGGTGATATTCATCAAGTGACAAGTCTTGCAAATAGCAATATAATAAATGACCCAAAGATAATGTTCATAATCAAAGAAGTAATTAACCATAACAATTAATCAAGATTAGTCGACTAGGGAGAGAAATTAGTCGACTTAGAGAAGGAGTTAGTCGACTATAGTAAAGGGTCAAATCGACTTAAGGAGGCTGCGTTTGGTTGGGTCGCGTCTCAAAAAGTGGCGCGTCTCAAGAAAGTGGTGCGTCTCAAGAAAGTGGTGCGTTTCAGGAAAGTGGTGCGTTTCAAGAAAGTGGTGCGTTTCAGGAAAGTGGTGCGTTTCAAAAAGTGGTGCGTTTCAGGAAAGTGGTGCGTCTCAAGAAAGTGGTGCGTTTCAAGAAAGTGGTGCGTTTCAGGAAAGTGGTACGTTTCAGGAAAGTGGTGTGCGTCTCAAGAAAGTGGTGCGTTTCAAGAAAGTGGTGCGTTTCAAGAAAGTGGTGCGTTTCAGGAAAGTGGTGCGTTTCAGGAAAGTGGTGCGTTTCAAGAAAGTGGTGCATTTCAAGAAAGTGGTGCGTTTCAAGAAAGTGGTGCGTTTCAGGAAAGTGGTGCGTTTGGTAACAAATATGAAATAATATCCAAGTCTTGGCGAGTAGAATTACTCGCCTAAAATGCGTCCGACGCAGAGAAACTCGGTCCCAATCCAAAGGAGGGTACCGGTCCTCACAAGTTGATGGAGAGGGGTTGTGGTATTTGGAGAAGATGGAGGTGCAAGTCTAGTTCACCATGTCAAATCGGGATTTTGCAAACGTTGTTGCGGGGGACGAATCTATAGCCCGTCGGAAAGAGGTCGTCGAGGAGGTGATGATGGTATGCTTGGTGGTGGCTACGGTGGTGCAGGTGGTGGTGGAGATGGTGATGAAGTTTTGTGGAGGTGATGGGTTCTTTTGGTGTCTCTTGGTGAAAGAGGTTGAAGAAGATGGTGTTTGTGGTTGGAATGGAGGAGGATGAAGTAGAGGAATTTGTGGTGGAGAAAATGGATTTGGGTGGGTGGTGGTGATGGCCGGCCAAGAGAGCTTGGTGGTTGAGTTGGCTGTTGGAGCTTGCTGGAAACAAAAGAGATGAAGGAAAATAATGAGAGAGAAGATGGGAGTGCATATATATAGAAGGGGGAAAATAATATAATATGTGCCACTCTCACTTTCCCCCAAAGAATGGTGCGTTCTCAAAGCTGCGTCTAGGCAAAAAGGAGCCAAACGCGGGATTCAATGGCTGCGTCCAGTAGAAAACGCAGAAGTGCGTTTCAAAGAAAAGACAAAAGGACATGGGTGATTGGACTTGAGTTGGATTGGCCCATAAGCATTAAATGCAGCAAGGAAGGGTCTCCGCATTAATGATGGATCCAGTTGGCCAAACTCGCGTTTGAGGAAGGAGAGAGAAAAATGGAAAAAGAGAAGAGTGAAGTAGTTGAATGATTTCCCGGTATCTGGGAAAATACCGAGGACTCCGGAAAGGTCCAAAAATTAAAGTGTCTCGGAAAGCTCTCCAAAAATTCTCAAAAATAATAAATATTATATAAAGATTTTTGGTAAAATCGGTTTTTCAGAAATTCAATTCCATTTTCAAAATAAAAATCCTGAAATATACTGGGATCGGTGTCTACACCGGGTAGGCTGAATTTTCGATAAAATCTGAAAATTCTCAGAAAATGCCCAAAGGAAGAAAACATAATTCTAAGAAGGAATGTGAAAGCAGAATCCGGAAATTTGATTCCAATTGTGAATTAAAATTCCTGGAATCAACCAGTGATACTGGCCGACACCGGTTTTGAAGATTTACAATTTAATTCCAAAAAATTCCAGAAAATCATGAAAAATCTAGAATATTAAAAAATAATATTTGAAACTAAAATTAGTCAAATCTGAATACCAAACAGATCAAATCATGCAGTACTGCTATATGAGTAAGTATTCAAATAGCAGAAAATAAAATAAAATAAAATAATAATAATAAATGCACCAAAAATCAGGATACGTAACTGTGCACGTATACCGAGGATGGGGTGTTACAATAAGGGTGTTGATAAAATTGACTTCGAAATTATTTATGAAATTTGAAAATTAGATGGGGTAAAATATTTAATAAAACTCATTCATGTATACATCATTTTAGTGGGTTATATTAGAGAGGTTTCTGTTGGGTTCCTCCGAACTCCACGAAAATTTGATTGGGCCACATTTCATGGACCAATCAGACCACTACCGGAATCACCACCTTAAGGTAATATTTTTCTTCCCCTTCTTCTTTTTCATGCATCTATGCATTAATTCATACATTGAGGATAATGCATGAGATAGTGTGGGGGAGGGTCTAACATAACTTAGGTTTTTCTTTTTATTTAAAAAATTAACATTTTCTTTACTTCTAAAAACTTTTTGAAAATAGAAATAATATTTTGACATATTTTTTTGTAAGAAATTAAGTCAATTTTAAGGAATAGGACAATCAAACTTAGGATTTCTTATACTTGGTCAAAATAAGATTATTTGTTTGATTTTTAGGGTTAGGAAGATAATTTGTCAAAGTAATTTAGTCTTGATCTTTACCTTGATGAAATATGCACACTTCATACACTTACACACTTAGGATTCAAAAATAAAGATTCTTGTGCCTTAAAAATATATATATATCTATAAAAGATAAACAAATATAATTATTGATTAGCTAGGTGCTTTGGCCTAAGCAAGCTTTGGTATTTATGCGAAAGATGATCAGATAAGTTTGAGAAAAATATATATATAAAAATCCTCTTATTAAGCTGGGTATTTGTACCTAATAAAGCATAAGTATTCACGCCTAAAGCGGTTCATATAATAAAATTCTTAGTTTTGAGGCCTTGTTTGCTCGAGTCCTTAAGTCCTTGGGGTGTTTTTTCACCCGGTGCCCTAAGACCGTTTGGTTGGGAGTCACCGATTAGAGGTTCATTACATCGGCAGATTAGAACGCCTAATAGAACTAAAGAATAATATAACAAAAAAAAAAATAAGGTATAAGCGTTAGAGTTAAAAAACTCTTAGTCAAAATTTCACGGTCACAAAGGTGCATATGACTTAGAGTAAAGTAATAGACTAGATGAGAAGTACAATTTGACTCCTTACTTTCATTGATAACAAATTTTTGAATAGAGACTAAGTTTAGGAATGAAAATTTTGATTTTCTTATAACGTATATATTACTTAAATCTTACAATAATATTTCAAATATTTTTCTTTCAAAATGTGTTTTCAAAATACGAACATTTTTCTCTTTTTAAGGATTTTGTGGGTGTAATCCACTGAAAACCCTCACGAGACAAAACTCATCCTCTAGGAAAACCTAGAGGTTTAACGGCTTGTTGCACATGCTCAGCGTAATCGCGTGACCTGCGAAAGTGGTCTAATAATTTTTTGTTTAGTTGTTTTACTCGAGGACGAGTAAAAGATAGATATGGGGGTGTGATCGGTCGCTAATATTGCACATTCATTATCATATTCTCATACTTATAATAAAATAAACTTTACTTTTTCCTAATTATTATTTAATTTATTTGTAGGGCCATTACTAAAGGAGAGGGAAGAGAAACGAGCTCAAAAGCCAATCAAATTCTGATTTAAAACAGAATTAATTCGAAGTCAATAAATCAGGGCAGATCAGGTCAGTTCAGATCGGTTGAAAACCAGTTAAAAACATATCTCTTCAAATAAATCGGTTAAAACCAACGATTAAAGGCCGTTTCGTCAAATTCAGGAGCTGAAACGAGAATCCAGCTGAAGATAAAGTCAGATCGCGAAACCAGGAGGCACCACCCCCCCGGGTATGGCCACCTGGCCATACCCAGGCCGCGAAAACACGGCCAAAGTCGCGTTTTCGTGGCTTTGTCGCAACTGTTGGGGGAGCGTTTGCTCCTCCTATCTTCCTACACCCCTCCCAATTGGGTTTTACCTATAAATACTGGGTTTTTCAAAGCGTACAAAAAATGACCAAGTAGAGAGTAGAACTTAGGTTAATTTGTAGTTTGTAACTTAGGTTTTTAGTTTTCTTTTATGTAATTTTTGTTTTATTTATGTAACTGAGAGGAGAGGAGACTTTCATAGAGGAATGAGAGCAAGCTTGTACTGAAGGTGACACTAGTGTAAGTGATATTTTCTTCCATTGTTATTTGAATCGAATCGAGATTTCCTTTTCTTTTCTATTCTTGTTTTTGTTCGCTTCCCTCTTCTGTGTTTGTGGATCCAAATGAAACCGATAACCTCGAAGTTGCCTTGTACTTGCAAGTGCCGTTGATGGCTTATTGTATGCGTCGGAAAAGGAGGATTCGATTGTAAAATTCTTTTGATTGGATAGAAGATTACAACAGATCGGTCTTCCGATTACAAGGGAGGGAGGATGTTGAGTCTTGAATCCTCCCTTTATTTAAGGCTGGGTTCTTCAAGTGGCGTTGGAGAGTGAATCTTGTTCTCCGTTGATCGGGTGACCGTCGAGACCTTCCAGGGATCTCCTCTTCGGATGGTAGATGGAGTAACTCAGCTCTGTCTACCAAAACTCTCAAAGAGAAGGTAGGCAAAGAGCAACTTGAACACAGCAAGTTCTTTGAAGGGTTTAACTCTCTCTTTTCTCTCAGAGCTCTTTTCTTTCAGAAGTCCTCTGACTGAAAATTTGACTGTCAATCCCCTCTCTTCAATTCGTCCGAAAATCCGACCCCTTCTTCATAGCGACGGGGCTATTTATAGGGGTTTCAGGGGCGTACGTGCCTCCTAAAAACACTCCATAATGGGGGCTAACTTTCCCCGTTATGTGGGCCGTGATTGGCCCCGAAATCGGGACGGTTACAACTGAGACGCGGTGTCAACCCACGCGCCTTGGAGCTGTTGAGACGCGGGTTTTGACCTACGCGCCTTGGTGTTGCTGAGACACGGCTGTTGAGCCTCGCGCCTTGGTGCTGCTGAGACGCGGGTTTCGACCCTCGCGCCTTGGTGCGGCTGAGACGCAGGTTTCGACCCTCGCGCCTTGGTGCGGCTGAGACGCGGGTTTCGACCTTCGCGCCTTGAAGCTGCTGTGTTGGCTGAGACGCGGCTGTCGAGCCTCGCGTCTAGAACTTGGAATTCTGCTTTTTAATGGCTTGTCTTTTGGTGATTTTTAGACAGCCTACAGAACCCCCTCCAAAGTTTTCGATATTCCGCAGTTAAGTGGGACGGATTTCGAAATACTTTGAACTCTAGCTGAGCTCACCCTTGTGACTGGACTGTCAATGCTCCGGGTTTGATCTTGTCTGGAGTATGGTCTTTGTGAGTGTACTGTGGAACTCTTTGAAGCCACCAAAATTGATCGTGTTGAGTGTCTAGATGCACAATCTAAACCTCCCCAATTGCTTTAAGTCTGTCGTGGGTGCACTTTAAAGCCAGGAGTGGACGGTCGTCTGCTTGTGCCAGTGTACTGTTGAACTGTTCTGCAGAAGCAAGGACTGGACGCCAGCTTTAAAGTTGCGACTTTCATAGGGCTGCATCTTTTGGAATGAAAACGCGACTGTTATTCAGACGCGATTCTTGGGCTAATTGGAAGGATGCGAACTTTCGGAGAGACGCATCTTTTTGGAGTAAAGACGCGACTTATTGGACGCAACAATGGCCTAGCTGAAGGGATGCGTCCATTGAAGGGGCGCGGCTGTTGGGTGCGAATCTGTACCATGCCATGAGTGCACTGCCACGTGTCCTGTGGAGCCGACGGGACACTTTCTTTTTGGCGTGCGAACTTCACGCTGCATTAAATGCATTGTCCACGCGTCAGGCGGTGATTCGGCGTCGAGCCAAGCACCGCGTATCTTTGCGAATCACCGTGCCTATAAAGGACGACAATCATTGAGAGAGTCATTATCAATCTCTCTTTCGTCTTCACTTGCATCTGTTAGGGTTTTGAGAAAGAAGTTCTCTTTGTTCCCTTCTCTTCCGTCTGCGCTTCGATGCAGAGAGTTCAACTCTTAATAGAGGACTCTGTGGGTACGCCGTCCCAATTTGCCATGATATTTTTAGTCTGACTAAGTTTGAATTTTGATCTCTCTTAAAGAGATTCATCATCTGGATTTTCTCCTGAAGTCAGTTGGTGCCTTCCTCTTTTGGAAGTTGCGCTATTGACTTAAACTTCTCTAGACGCGAGTATAGTAGACTTAGACACCTGGCCGCAGGCTCTGCATATGGAGCTCGCGTCTTGAGGTTGTCAACTTAGGAGAATCTCAACTCAGATTGGAGGTCTCAGGCCTGAATCTTGCAACTCCTATTCATCCAACAGGGAGACGGCAATTTTCACGTCTGATTCTTTTTGCGTCTTGCATTTTAGACATGGGTGTGGAACTAGATCGCGTTCAAATTTCGTGTATATCACAGCTTTGATTCGCGTCTGTTTCTGCCGCCGCAGAAGTTTGGTTCGCTGCGCGGGTCATTCCTGCGTCTGACGATTTCAGCAATAACTGCGTCTGTCACTTAGTTTTTCTGTTGAAGTATACTAAGCTTCAGATCTTCTAATTTTGTTGCTTCTTGTAGGTAGGCTTGATCATCCTTTTTCATGTTCGTTGGGCCCTTGGGAGAATATATCGGCCAGCGAACTTGGTCGATGGTCGACCACAGGAGAAGAAGTCATGACTCCTGTCTTCAGGAGATTGGGACCAGACCCTCGCCAAGATCTCTTTGAATTCGACGCACCAGTCATGCTTCTTGGCATGGCATGGTCAGAGTGAGGATGGTGGCAGGGGTAGCTGTGGATATAGTGGTGGGTAGCATCCCCTGTGAGGTCTTAAAACCTCCTCTCTTACCCCAGAAGTGACATCAAGGAAACTCCATGCTCACTGGACGACCTTCTGGCGGAAGAGATGTTCATCAACAAAGGATCACACACCCACTTCGGATGGTCAGGTGGAGTCAGAAGACTCTGCTGCCTTTCAACCTCAAGAAACACCATTGTTCTCGATCAACCAAGGACTTCTTCGATGTTTACATCATGCATCATGGTGCAACCAGCTTCTGATCGTTGCCACAATGTCTGACCCTACTTTGGCGCCCTTCCAAACATCTTGTACCTAGAATTGTATGCAACTTTGAGGAATAAGTGCAACCTCTGAGAGAGAGAGGGACTTCTTTGTGTACTCCTTAATTGTAACACTCAATCTCATTGTATAAGAGAGCGTTTTGTATCACTTTCATATGTTGGATATAAATAAAAGCGACACATTTCTTTTTGTCTTCTTCTGTTGTCTTGAACTCCCTTTTTGTATTGAAAGTCAGACGAATAGAAGTAAAGAACCTTTGACCTGTCAAAATTATGATGATAATCTTAACGAGTCAAATTTTGTAGAAAGAGATCCTATTTCACGAACTCAGCAATGTTGTCAGAGGTGTGATATTAACTTGACAAGGGATAGGATAATTTTTGTGGACCTGCCACTTTATAAAAGAAAGCAACAGGTGGAACTTGTACCCCCAGAGAAGATGAACCTTTATCAGAGGTTTAGGCTTAACTTGATTAAGATAGCTAGGGAATTGATGAAAACACTGTTAACGGTGTAATGTTAACCTAACAATGTTTGTAGGTAGACTTGTTGTTCTGTTGGGGAGAATAACAAGTGAGACTAGATTCGCGGGGGATCTAGGAAAGTCTTTACCGTTAGAGGTGTGATATTAACTTAACGGGTTGAACGTAGTCTTGTCAGAAGTGTGATGTTAACTTGACAAGAATGTGAATCAGAGGTGTGATATTAACTTGACTCAGAAGCATTCCAGCTTTCATTTGGGAAAACTGAAAGTGTCACTGTCATAGGTGTAATGTTTAACTTGACAATGAGGGTAATGCTAGAGGTGTAATTTTGAACTTGGCATTAGTCATCTCAACTTCAACGAGGAAGTCCGAGGAAAAGTCATGGCCATAAGTGTATTGTTGAACTTGGCGATGACCTGGATGCTAGAGGTGTAGAGTTAAACTTAGCATCGTTCATTCCAGCTTCGATATGAAAGTTTGAAGGAAGGTGACTGTCAGAGGTGTGATGTAACTTGACAGAAACTTGATGTACTGTTTAGAAGTATAGTGTTAACTTAACAGTAATTTGTCAGAGGTGTGGTATTAACTTGACAGAAATTGATTTGCGATATGAGCAATTTGAGGACCTGTCATTCTATTGATGAGAATTGACAAGTGGAGTTTAAAAATGTCAGAGGTATAGTGTTAACTTGACAAATTTGGATTTGCAATATGAGCAATTTTTGAAGACTTGTCATTCTATTGATGAGAATTGACAAGTAGAATTTGAAGTACCAGAGGTATAGTGTTAACTTGGCAACGACTGTATTTTGTAGACCTACCATTCTATGGATGAGAATTGGTAAGGGATTTTGGAGGGGAGAGTGGAATCAAGTCCACTTAGGATTTTTAGCAAACCCTCAGCTATCAACGGATTTGAGGTGCCTTTACCAACTACCGTTTGAGTTGGGCTAGCCATGCTATTCCCCTCAGCATGATAAGTTGTCAAAGATTTATGTTGGACTTAGAAGCCAACATTTTCCTCTATCCTTAGCCGTTGGAGGCGTCGGATCAAATGGGAACATGTCCCTTAGGATTTTTAGTAAATCCTCAGCTGTCAACGGGTTTGATATGCCTTTACCAACTACCGTTTGAGTTGGGCTAGCCATGCTATTCCCCTCAGCATGATAAGTTGTCGAAGACTTATATTGGACTTAGAGGCCAACATTTTCCTCTATCCTTAGCCGTCGGAGGTGTCGGATGTTTTAATGAAGAAATTCTTCTTGTTTTGATCAGAGGTGTAATTTTGAACTTGATCTGAGGAAGAACACTATTAAGGATAGTACTTCTTCAAGAATCTGCCATTGATCGGCATCATGAGCGTATCGCCGTTTGAGGTTATGAGGCGATATGATCCATTTGAGTAGACTGACTCTACTACAAATGGTCCTTCCCATTTGGGCTGGAATTTTCCTTTTGTCTTGTGCGTCATCACCATGGGTCTTCTGACGGCTAAGACAAGGTCACCTTTCTTGAAAGTTCGCACTTTAACTTTCTTGTTGAAGGCTCTGGTAATTCGAGCTTGGTAAAGATCGATTTGTCGCTGGGCCTGCAGACGTTTGTCATCTAAGGCTTCCAATTCTTGGAGTCGCTGTCGATGCTTCTCCTCTGTTGTCATCTCCGCTATCAGGGCGACGCGTAGGGATGGAATTTGGATTTCGAGTGGAAGGACGGCTTCACACCCATATACCAAAGAAAATGGCGTAGCTTTAGTTGGGGTTCGCACAGTTGTGCGGTAAGCCCATAAGCATTCACCCAGCTTGCCGTCCCAGTCACGTTGACTTTTCAAGACGAATTTCTTGAGAAACTTGCCAATGGTCTTATTAAAAGCTTCTGCGAGGCCGTTAGCGGCGGGGTAGTATGTCGTTGAGGACACACTCTGGATTCTGAACTTGGCGCAGAATCTCTGGAAAGCCTGGCTGATGAACTGGGGTCCATTGTCATGGACAATTCGCCGAGGTACCCCAAAACGGTAAATGACATGGTGTTTCACGAATTTGATCACATCAGATGACTTCACCTCCTTCAAAGGAACGGCCTCAGCCCATTTGGAGAAGTAATCGGTTATTGCTAAAATAAACCGATGTCCTTTTGATGATGGAGGGCTGATAGGGCCAACCACATCCATCCCCCACATTTCAAATGGCCAAGTAGAAGCCGTGGAGTGAAGGTAGCCTGGTGCTTGATGGATGAAATCGCCGTGTACTTGGCAGACGTGACATCTTTTGGCATAGGTGATGGCGTCAGCGATCATCTTGGGCCAATAATATCCCAACCTTTGGAGTCGGTATGCAAGTTTTGGGCCAGGTTGATGGGCTCCACACATGCCGTCATGGGCTTCTTTCAATACTTCCTGTGCCTCCTTTTGTGAAAGGCAACGAAGCAAGATCCCGTCATGTGATTGACGATACAGTGTTCGTGTAATCGCATTATAGTAGAATTTAGGGGCTTTCCTTCGAATGGCAGCCGCTTCTTTGGTGTCCTCAGGCAAGATGCCATACAGGACATAATCGATGTAAGGGAATCGCCAGTCTCTAGGCTCTGGACCGATTGACAATTCCACCACTTCTTTGTTTTGAGAATCCCCTGTTGGCTCCTGGTAATCCTCAGGAGCAATTATCGGGCAATACAGGTCGTGGCTGTAGACAAATACCTTCTCCATTGCTCCAGCTGGAAGAGGTAAGGAGGCCGCGAGGGATGCCAGTGCATCTGCATGCGCATTTTGCCTGCGCGGTACATGGTCGATGTAGAAGTTTGTGAACCTCTCGGCCATGTGGATAGTTGCGTTGTAGTAGGTACTAGGTCCTCATGTCTGACTTCGTACTCCCCGCGAGCCTGGCTAACGATGAGTTTGGAGTCACCATATGCCTCGAAATTTTTAACGCCAATCTCATCGGCGAACTGCATCCCAATCAAAAGAGCGTTGTATTCTGCTACATTGTTGGAATAAGGCTCGGTTAACGAGACAGCTCGAGGAATCACATAGTTCTGTGGGGAGACGAGTACTACTCCTACCCCTGCTACTAGGTGTCCTTTTGGGCTTGTTCTGGATGCACCGTCAAAGAAGAGTTTCCACACTTGACTTTCGAACGATGTCTGAGTCAAACAGACTTCGGCCACTTCATCTGGGAGATCCTCGTAGAGTTTGGTTGCCCTCGGACCTGGGTGCTCAGCTAGGAAATCCGCCACCGCTTGTCCCTTAATAGCCTTTTGTGGTAAAAAGTGCATCTCATATTGGGATAGTAATATGGCCCATTTTGCCAGCCGGCCGTTCAACGATGAAGGCTTAGTCATAAGTAACCTCAGGGGGTTGACTTTTGATATGACGTTTATAGTTTGGCCTACCAGATAGTGTCGCATTTTCTGAATGGCGAACACTAATGCCAAACATTCCTTCTCGATCGGGTTATACCGATGTTCGGCTCCGATCATTGTTCTACTCAGATAGTAGATCGCTTTTTCTCGTCCTTGATCATCATTCTGGGCTAGTAGAGCTCCCAAAGAATGATCCATTGCTCGAACGTATACCAGGAAAGGTTTTCTGGATATCGGAGCTGCAAGGACTGGTGGTTGTGTGAGGTATTGCTTGATTTCCTCAAATGCTTGTTGGCAAGCGTCGTCCCAAATGAACGAAATACCCTTCTTCATTAGTTTAGCGAAGGGTTGGCATCTTCCGGAGAGGTTTGAGATGAACCTGCGGATGTATGCCAATCGTCCTTGCAATCCCCTGAGTTCCTTGAGATTTCTCGGAGGTTGCATCTCCTGGATAGCGCAAACCTTTTCCGGGTCTAAATGGATTCCTATGGAAGTCACTACAAACCCTAGAAACTTGCCGCTGGCCACCCCCAGGAAAGATTTGGTAGGGTTCATCTTCAACTGATGGGCCCGCATGATGTCGAAGACAACTTTTAGATCAGTGATATGATCACCTTTAGCGCGGCTTTTTACCGCAATGTCATCAACATAGCATTCCACTGTTTTGCGCATTTGCTGCTGGAAAATGGCGTTCATAGCCCTTTGATATGTTGTCCCCGCATTCTTCAGTCCGAAGGGCATGACGGTATAGCAGTAGACCCCCAGTGGTGTTCTGAAGGAGGTGTGCTTTTCGTCATCAGGATACATTTTGATTTGATTATATCCTGAGAATTCGTCCATGAAGGACATTCGTTCGAATCCACATGTATTGTCAATCATGACATCTGTGATTAGCAGCGGGAATTCGTCTTTGGGACAGGCCTCGTTCAGATCACGAAAATCGATGCAGATTCGGATCTTTCTTCTTGGCAACGGGGATGATGTTGGCTACCCAATCGGGATGTTGCTCTTCCCTGATGAAGCCAGTATCTGTGAGCTTTCTGACTTCTGACTGAATTGCCTCCATTATTTCTGGACAGAACCGTCGCTGTTGTTGTTTGACAGGCTTTATGTCCGGATTGATGTTGAGGTGGTGCATAGCCACTTGAGGATCAAGTCCAGGCATGCCTTCATATTCCAAGCGAAGACGTTTTTATACTCTTGAACAAGAGATATTAGATCCTTTTTCTCCGACGGTGACAGGCCGTCGCTTATGAAGATGGGCTTAGGGTTAGCCTCATCTCCTAGATTGATCTGAACAACCTTGTCCTCTGTGGGTGGCTCTCGCTGTTCAAAGCGGGTATCCCAAAGAGTATTTAAATGTTTGATCCAAGGATCTGTATCGGATTGGATCATTTCTTCATCTCCATCTTCCAGGTGGCTTGTTGAAACCATGTTCACTGAAAGTTCCCCGAAGATGTTGCCGATGCTGACATCTGACGCCCATGATGACGTGCCTGAAGAGTAATCATGACCTGATGATTCTCGAGAATCAGAGGCTGATGGAGCTGGAGTTGATACATAGCCCAACCCCCTGCGGGTCTGATGATAATAATCAGGTGCTTTTCCTTTCGGCACAAAGGATCGAAGTAGTGTTCTCCTTCCTTTGCCGAAGTTTAACCCGAGTCTTCTAGTTAGATCATACCCCATGTTTTTCATCATTCTGAGTGCCTTTGGCTCATAATGACCGAACTGAGGGGATTCCTGCTCGCTTTCTGATTCTTCATGATTCATTGGTTCAGATTCAATTCGTCCGAAGAGAATTGGTCTTTGGCCCTTCCCTCTCGCTGGAACCATGAATATTGATTGTTGCGCATCGCCGACATTTCGACATGTTTTAAAGGACGATTTCACTGGTACATGCAACGATGTCAAAGCATCCATTGCCGACCAGAGATCGTCATCCACGTCGGTACTAGTGTCTGACGGCACTGAATCAGAAGCAAACACAGAAAAATACGCTAAATCTAATTCTTCATTAATGTACTAACCGCCTGCATCATCGGCGGAGGTATTATCAACATCGGGCTTATTAATGCCCGTTATAGGTGGATCTAGCTCCCACACACACTCATCTTCCTCCAGCTCGGTGTCGGCTTCATTGCCAGAGTCTGGTTCCTCTGGTTTCAGGACTTCATCTATTTCCACAGATTCCTGATATAGGAGGGAATCTGTGAAATAATTCTCCACTCCCTTGAACGGATGCCTCTCGGCAATCAGCGTTCTCACCTTTCCACTCCCGTCAATGTATTTCATGACTTGGTGGAGAGTAGAGGGAACGATAGAATTGCGATGAATCCAGGGTCTTCCCAGCAGTAGATTGTAAGAGGTGTCAGCATCTATGACGTAGCATGTCACCTCTGACTTTAGGTCTCCAATCTGGCATTTGAGCTTGACCTTCCCCATCGGACGGGTACTATTGGCATTGAACCCATAAATGGTCGTCTGGGTAGGGCTCAAACGGTGAGTAGGAATCCCGAGGTGTTGCATGACCCTGCGAGGCATGATGCTCAACGCAGACCCGGGATCTACCTGGATGCGGTTCACCTCTGATGATCCAATATACCCTGCGAAGTAAAGGGGTCGATCATGCTTCCCTTTGACTTGCATGTCTTCTGCCGTGAAGGTAATGCAGGGAATATTTTGGGAGGCGTGGAGGCAATCCTCTACATCTTCCTCCTTCGGTAGCTGGGTCATGAAGACCTCAGCATTAGCCAGAGCTTCTTGTAGAGCTTCTCTGTGTTGGCCCAAAGGCCATTATCCCGGTTATTTTGATGATAGCAAAACATATTTAGTTATGTATTTAACATTTGTGTTTCAGAATTTTTCAGGTTATTTAACAGGTTGTTTTTGACGGCTCCGCTAAAAGACTCACACATTTGGAGTTCGCCGCAAAATGAAGATTCCCAAGCTATGCACAACTAGGATGCTTTGGGATCAAGATGATGGTATGAAGATCAAGACAATATCAAGACAAGATCAAGACATTGAAGAAAACAAGCTTTGTATTTTTATTTTTATTTTAGATATTTTGTCAAAGCTAGATATTAGAAGTAGAGCTATGGGATTATCACACACACACCTCTTAGTTAGGTTCATGGCTTCAAAAAGATTTTTCAATTCCATTTCTAACTTAGTTTTTAAAAGAGAACATATTTTGGAAATATGATTTTCAGAAAAACAATAGATTTGGAAAAACAATTTTTATGGAAAAACATGGTTCTATCAAAAGGATTTTTATCAAACTTTTTTAACATGATTGAAGTATGACACATGCTTATACTTCATGTTTTTACAAGTTCCAAAATCTTACCCAAAACCCAAAACCAAAATCCAAGTTTTCTGGTTCTGGAAGTTCTGTTTTTCAGAACTCACAGTGACCGGTCGACCGGCCCGGTCGACCGATGTGCACAATACTGTGCACGTCTATATCAGTCGACCGACCCGGTCGACCGATGTTCACTTGCCTTCACAGGAGTTTTCGGTCGACCGACCCGGTCGACCGATGAGCCCCAACGGTCATATTTTTGACCGTTGGCGGTCGACCGACCCGGTCGACCGGGATCTGTCAAAAGTTCTGACAGATCCAACAGCTAGTTTTTCTGACTGTTTTTCTTTTTGGATTTGTCTCCAACGAATTTGTGAGGCTGTTTTTGACCCCTATAAATAGAGGGTCACCTCATATTGATCAGACAACTATTGCAAAATATTTCATAAGAGTTTTACAAAGATTTTCAAAGCTTTCCTTCATAAAAGATTTTCCAAAGCCTAAATTCCCAACACCCAACTTGTAGCCTATTCCTCTAGCTTCTCTCTAGATTTTGCACACCACAATCCCAAGCTTTACATCTACATATTTGGTTCTAGGATTGTGCAAGTGAGCTTTTGTAAAGTGATCAAGTGTGATCACTCATTTCTTCTTGGAGTGAAGTTGTAGAGGCATCGGCCTCAAGGGAGCTAGTGAGCTTCGGGTGGTGTTGCGGCATCACAAGTGTAAGGGACAAGTGTGTCCTTGTATTGGCGATCCGGTGGGATCAACGATAGTAGTGCAAATCCTTCAAGTGTGAAGGCGGGGACGTAGAGCGTGGCTCGAACCTCGGAAACACATCCTTGCGTTTGCGTTTGATCAATTTTCTCTAGCTCTACTCCTTTCAATTCTTGCACCTTAATTGTTGTATTTATTGCAAGTCTTTATTTGTGCTATTTGTGTGTGAAAGTTTTAATTCCGCAAAATTGCCATAATTCATATAGCCATCACCTATTCACCCCCCCTCTAGGTGATTTCAATTGGTATCAGAGCCTAACCCTACAACTTAGGTCTAACAACCTTAGGGAGATCCATATTTGGCTATATACATTTGTGTTGCATTTACATTTGCTTGTGCATTCATGGCATCCATGGACTTTTCTAGCATTAAATCCCCACCCAAGTTTGATGGTTTAAACTTCCCCATTTGGAAGGTGAAAATGAATCTCTTCCTTAAATCCCTAGGAGTTAGGGTAGCTAGGGCCATTACCAAAGATTTTATTGAACCCACTAGTGATGAGAGCACATGGTCCGAGGATACTTCCAAAGACTATGAGGCTAATGCTAGGGCACAATATGCATTGACCCAAGCATTAAATGAAGATGACCTTGCACGCATAATAAATTGTAAATCCGCATTTGAGGTTTGGAACATACTCATTGTGACTCATGAGGGAACGTCTCAAGTCAAGAGAGCCAAAGTTGACTTGCTACGTTCTCAATATGAGAATTTCTATATGTTTGATAATGAGAGCATTGATGACATGCTCACCCGTTTTACAAAAATAACTAATGCTCTTTCTTCCTTAGGCGACAAGATTGATAATGATCAAAAGATAAGGAAGGTGATTAGAGCTCTTCCCAAAGCTTGGGAAGTCAAGGCGACCACTCTCAAGGAGCTAAACGACAAAGAGGAGATGGACTTCTCCGGCTTCATCGGAAATCTCAAGACGCATGAGATGGAGATGAAAGTTAGAGAAGAAAGGGAGGCACCAAAGAAGAAGACCATTGCCTTCAAAGCCGCTCCTACCATACACGAAGAGGATGACTCATCGGAAGATTGCGATGAGGATTTCGCCATGCTCATCCGGAAGGTGGGCAAGATGTTCTACAAGAAGGGACGGCAAAGTAACTTCCGAAGAGGGAAGCCTCAAGGAAGGTACGAGAAGAAAAGAGATGAACCCGGTCCTTGCTTTCATTGCAAGAAGATCGGTCACCTAATTGCCGATTGCCCCGCTCTACAAGCAACCACATCCAAGAATGGGCAAAGAAAGAAGAAAGCGTTGGCCGCTACATGGGATGATTCGGAGTCGGAATCCGAAGAGGAGCACGACGCCGCCAACATGTGCTTCATGGCACAAGGAGACAACGCTTCTAAGGTAACATTTGATAACACTCTTGATGATGATGACCTCACTATGGATGAACTAGCACATTTCTTTGAGGAATTACAACATAGATATGAGATTTCGCAATCTCAAAATAAAAAGTTAAAAAGGGAAAATGAGTCCTTGAAAGATAAACTTGATATTATTGAAAAAGAGAAAAATAATTTGTCTAATTCTTTTGAGAAAATAAAAAGTGATTTTGCAAATTATAAACTAGCTTGTAAAGGGAAAACCCCCATTGCATCATGTAGTAAAAATGATTTTGTAGAGATTCAAAAACGTGTTGAAGTTTTGGATTCTACTTTAAAAAGTTATGCATTTGATTTGAAAAAGATTGCATCTAAATTTCCTAAGGGAGTAACCCAAGGGAAACATGCACACCATACACATGCACGAAAACATGTACACCCACACAAGCATGCATACATGTATGGTAATAATAATAATGGTAGAATTTATATTTGCACACATTGTGGCCGCAAAGGCCATTTAGAAAAATTTTGTTATGCTAAAAATAATGTTAAGAATAAATTTGTTTGGGTTCGCCCCGGATCTAACCCCAAAGGACCCACTAAGATTTGGGTACCAAAAGAGCCACCAATTTAAATGATACAGGTATAGGTGGATCTACACCCTCCAAGACTTAGGAGGAGGTGGTGCCCGGGTGGTTGATGCATCGGAGCTTAAAGAACAAATCATGCATGCATCGCTATCGTGGAGGCACCTAATTTTGGAGATTGCCCGTAAATTGGTAACATCTCCATTTAAGAGTTTTAATTTTGTATATACAATTGTTATAGGATTGCTAGTTTAGTCTTATACCTCATTGATACATGATTAGTATAAACTTGCAACTCCATCATGATTGTATATGCCATGTTTCGTTTTTGATATCTTTAGTTTCATGCCTTGTTTTATAGTATGTCCACATGTATAGTTTATTATTTGTGAATATATACTTGTATACATATACACATTATTTTCATAAATAAAAATAAAACATTTGTAAAATTTTCTATTTAAGCAAATACCTTAAAGATGGCAATTGCGCACCTCAACTCATTCAAGAGGAATCAAGAGGATGAAGTTCAGAACCCGTCACTGGGTATTCGGCTTCAACATCTTTAAAATCTTTGTTTAAATATGAAAATAAAATTAAAATTGGATTGCATGCATTTTGATGTTTGTAAAGGCTTAATGAAGATTTAAAACCTGTTGGTGTACTCTTATATGTCAAATTTGTCATACCTATTTTTGACTACAAAAATTATTTAAAATTTTTTTTTTGGGCAGATTGCTGTTAACTGTTTTTCAGGCAAGGCCGGTCGACCGACCCTTAAATCTCCGGTCGACCGACTCTGCCTGAGAGAAAATTTTTATTTTTTTCTGTGCTACTGGTCGACCGACCATAATTCCGGTCGACCGATGCTGACCTGCTGTGGTCTCAGGATATTTCGGTCGACTGACCCGGTCGACCGATCTTACTTACAGAGCTCTCGGTTGGATTCGGTCGATCGGACCGGTCGACCGATCGTCGTGTTTTTGCCCAAATCTGCTATATATTTTCATTTTTCTCTCTCTCTCTCTCATTTCACTCAGCGACCGAAGAACCCATTTTTCCCCAAAATTTTCGTTCTCTCTAATCCTTCAACCAAATCCAAATCTTTTTAAAACCCATCTCAAATCCTTCATCCTACCTCCAGATCTTCGATTTCAGCACCTCTCATCCGCAGGATCTGAAGAATTTCAGGATTTTTCAGTTAGGGTTTTGGATTCTCAATCAAGGTAAAAATCGAATTTTTATTGTGAATCTTCACTTCTAGCTTAGAAATCTTTCTTCCTTTGTCACTATTTTAGGTTGCTTAGCTTCTAGATCGTGCCATAACCTGTTTTAATCTAAAAATTTCATTTTTATTAATCATGCCTAAGAGATCTCGAACTGAGAAGGGGAAGGGTGTTGCTCAACCCTCATCTCAGGTTCCTAGACCTGTACGGCCCTTTATCAATGATCTAGCTGCTGATAGATACTCCCATCTCTCCACTAAAAATATTAATTCAGGGAGATTTGTTACCATTCAGGATTTTGAACATCTAGGTATCCCTCAAATCTTGCAAAACAACAACCTAGTTGAGTTCTTATCCATCAAGGAGCAAGTATACACTTCCCTTGTCCTTACTTTTATGCCAACTATGAATTTGATGGTAACCGCATCACATCTAGAGTTCTAGGTAGGGAAATCGACATTTCTATAGGTCGATTTGCTAGGATTCTGCATCTATCCACTGGCGGAGCAGATGTGTACTCACATGATTTGCATGACTTTGATTTTCCTGAGGGTGAGTCTTCACTCACCGCCTCTACTCTGATTCACGGGGATGACAACCCCGCTTGGTTAGGAATGAGGTAGTGAGTCGATACACTCTTCAATCTCAAGTCCTTGCCAAGATTATCTTTTTCAACATTGTCCCCAAACATGGTGAGTATAGCCATGCTAGGGGTTGTGTCCCCTTGATTATCTATTGCCTTCTTAAAGGCATTAAGGTTAACTTTCCTAGAGTTATTGCATCTCATATGGCCTCTGATCAGATCCGTACTGCGGGTAGGAGCTTGCCCTACGGCATGCTTATTACCCATCTTCTTAGGGTCTTGACTTTGATCTTTCTGCTGAAACTCCATCAAATCCCCTGACCAACATCAATGGAGTTGTCCTGAAGATGATGGAAGCACAGCTGCGTAGACACGCTCCTGTGCAACCACCTCTTCCTCCTGCTGGTCCTGACTCATCTTCAGCACCAGGATCTTCTTCTTCTGCAGCACCTGCATTTCCTCCTGAGTTACTAGCTCTTCTCTCTTCGGATGTCCGCTCTCAGCTCGAGGCACATCAGGCTTTGGCCGAGCAGCGCGACGCAGCCATTCGTACAGAGTTAGATGCTCGTGCTCTTCAGGACGCTGCTTTTCGAGAGGAGGTCCGAAACGACATGTCTTATTTTGCTGATTCCATGAGATTCGTGGATGTTCAGTTTCAGGCCCTTTTCTCAAAATTTGACATGCTCGTTCCTGATCGGACTCCAACTGCTTGTCGACTCCCTGCCACCGGTCCTCCATTTCCTCCCAGAGCTCGCTCTTCTGTTCCTCCACCGCGCACCAGAGTCGATGGCATGGATCCAGAGGAGGTTGCTTCTTCAGAGGAAGGTGGTGATGATGACGGAGATGGCGATGATGGTGATGATGGTGCTGAGGAGTGACCTCCCCTTTTGATGATGTCAAAAAGGGGGAGAGTTATTTTGAGAGAGATATTTTGTGACACTTTGTTATTTTGTTATGTACTTGACATATTTTGTGTTGGACATCTTTTGCTTTGTCATGTATTTTTATTTTGTGTTGTGGACATGGATATGGTTATGTGTTTTATGTATTTATGTCATGTATGAGACTCTTTTCCTTCATCTATGATATGACATGAGTATTTGGCTTCTTTTGTTGGCATGGAAATAAAATGTTTATGATTATGATTTGTGATAATATGCCTAAGTATGATTTTATATATATGCTTGTGTTGAGGGGGAGCTTCATTTGAAGTCTCTACCCAAAATATTTTGTGATAACTACATATGTTTTGCCATCATCAAAAGGGGGAGATTGTTGGCCCAAAGGCCATTATCCCGGTTATTTTGATGATAGCAAAACATATTTAGTTATGTATTTAACATTTGTGTTTCAGAATTTTTCAGGTTATTTAACAGGTTGTTTTTGACGGCTCCGCTAAAAGACTCACACATTTGGAGTTCGCCGCAAAAATGAAGATTCCCAAGCTATGCACAACTAGGATGCTTTGGGATCAAGATGATGATATGAAGATCAAGACAATATCAAGACAAGATCAAGACATTGAAGAAAACAAGCTTTGTATTTTTATTTTTATTTTAGATATTTTGTCAAAGCTAGATATTAGAAGTAGAGCTATGGGATTATCACACACACACCTCTTAGTTAGGTTCATGGCTTCAAAATGATTTTTCAATTCCATTTCTAACTTAGTTTTTAAAAGAGAACATATTTTGGAAATATGATTTTCAGAAAAATAATAGATTTGGAAAAACAATTTTTATGGAAAAACATGGTTCTATCAAAAGGATTTTTATCAAACTTTTTTAACATGATTGAAGTATGACACATGCTTATACTTCATGTTTTTACAAAAATCTTACCCAAAACCCAAAACCAAAATCCAAGTTTTCTGGTTCTGGAAGTTCTGTTTTTCAGAACTCACAGTGACCGGTCGACCGGCCCGGTCGACCGATGTGCACAATATTGTGCACGTCTATATCAGTCGACCGACCCGGTCGACCGATGTTCACTTGCCTTCACAGGAGTTTTCGGTCGACCGACCCGGTCGACCGATGAGCCCCAACGGTCATATTTTTGACCGTTGGCGGTCGACCGACCCGGTCGACCGGGATCTGTCAAAAGTTCTGACAGATCCAACAGCTAGTTTTTCTGACTGTTTTTCTTTTTGGGATTTGTCTCCAACGAATTTGTGAGGCTGTTTTTGACCCCTATAAATAGAGGGTCACCTCATATTGATCAGACAACTATTGCAAAATATTTCATAAGAGTTTTACAAAGATTTTCAAAGCTTTCCTTCATAAAAGATTTTCCAAAGCCTAAATTCCCAACACCCAACTTGTAGCCTATTCCTCTAGCTTCTCTCTAGATTTTGCACACCACAATCCCAAGCTTTACATCTACATATTTGGTTCTAGGATTGTGCAAGTGAGCTTTTGTAAAGTGATCAAGTGTGATCACTCATTTCTTCTTGGAGTGAAGTTGTAGAGGCATCGGCCTCAAGGGAGCTAGTGAGCTTCGGGTGGTGTTGCGGCATCACAAGTGTAAGGGACAAGTGTGTCCTTGTATTGGCGATCCGGTGGGATCAACGATAGTAGTGCAAATCCTTCAAGTGTGAAGGCGGGGACGTAGAGCGTGGCTCGAACCTCGGAAACACATCCTTGCGTTTGCGTTTGATCAATTTTCTCTAGCTCTACTCCTTTCAATTCTTGCACCTTAATTGTTGTATTTATTGCAAGTCTTTATTTGTGCTATTTGTGTGTGAAAGTTTTAATTCCGCAAAATTGCCATAATTCATATAGCCATCACCTATTCACCCCCCCCTCTAGGTGATTTCACTCTGGTCGACTTTGATAGCCTAAGAAGCTCATAAAGCGTAATCCGCGCCGGGATGTTGGCTAGTTGAGCCAGGACATCAAAGCGGTAAGGTGCTGTGGATCCTTCCGCTACGTCCTTCGAAAGAACTCGAGAATGTTGAAGCCTATGATAGAGATTTTGATGATGGACAAGCAATTATGATGATTCTACCTCTGTTACAAATTTTGGTATTTTTGTGTAATTTTAGATATCTGTGAAAAGCCTTGAACACACACACAAAATACCTATATTAGTTGACTTGACCTTATAGTATAGTCGACTACCCCTTCTATAGTCGACTTGCCAAAAATCCCTAGTCGACTAGATCCTGCTAAAACAATTGACCAAGTCTCTATTTGTTGTCTGTCAGGAAAGTTAGTCGACTTGACCCCATTGTATAGTCCACTAACAGATACCCTAGTCGACTATAGATTTTCCCAAGTCGACTAATAACCTATACAAAATTTCCCCCTCTCTGTTTCTGTCTGAAATGAAACTTAGTCGACTTATCCTATATCTATAGTCGACTAACACATTACCTAGTCGACTAACAGTCCTATATAGTCGACTACATTCAGTTTTCCAGAAACCAAATGTCTGTATCAGTCAAAACATAGTCGACTAACCCCTTGTTGTAGTCGACTAATCAGTGGAAATTTTGTTCTGCTAGTCGACTAATTTCCTGTTCAAGTCGACTAATAACAGTTGTTAACTGCTGTGCAGTTGGTGAATTCTGGTGCGTTTTTCAACGTTTCAAAATTTAAATTTGGCCTGATAACTACCCTAACTTACTATGGATTTCACCTATAAATAGGGGTATTGTCCTAGGGTCAAAACACCAATTCAAATCCAAAGTTTTCAGCCTTAAACTTTGTCCAAAAAATTCTGTTTTCTGAAAACTTGTTCTCTTTCAGTTTTCTTCACCAAATTCCAAAGTCCATTATGAAGATTTCTGAAATCCTTCCTATAAGAAGCCTTGTCCACAAATACATTCAATCTCAAGGCTTATAGGATCATTGTAATCATTCAAAGAAGATCATTGTACAAGGCGTCTTCTTGGGAGTAGAAGAAAGTTGTACAAGGCGTTTGTTCTCTTGGTGTAAAGAGGAGTTGTGCACATTTGGTAAGGGCGTTTGTCAAGTAATGTACAAGGTATTGGTTGTGGGTGTACACAAATTAGGAAAGAAAAATCTCAAGCAGTTGGCTTGGGGACTGGATGTAGGTCACAAGGACCGAACAGGATAACTCTCTTGTCTTTGCGTTTGTATTTTCTGAGTTTATCTTGTGATTATTTTATTTCCTGCAAGTAGTTTGTTTAAATTTTTATAAACACTATTCACCCCCCCTCTAGTGTTTGTGTTGCTTTGATTATAGATCCTACATTTGGTATCAGAGCAAGGTTCAAGGCAACAACCATACGAGGATGGCAACGGAGTTCCCTTCATCACAATTCAAAGAAGGTCATTCTACACAACGTCCACCGCTATTTGACGGAACCAACTACAACTATTGGAAGTGTAGAATGAAGATCTACTTGCAATCGCTCAACTACGATCTTTGGAACATCGTAGAAGCATCATACACCAAGCCAACACCAACTACAACGCTTGGAGTGAAGATCAAAAGAAGAATGCAAATCTTGATGCCAAGGCGATGAACGCTCTATTTTGTGCTTTAACCAAAGAAGAGTTCAACCGTGTGTCTACATCCACTTCTGCACATCAAATATGGCATACTCTTCAGGTAACTCACGAAAGCACAAATAAAGTTAAGGAATCTAAAATATCTGTTCTTGTCCACAGATTTGAGTTATTCAAAATGAAGGAGAATGAAACCATATCCGAAATGGTTACTAGATTCACCGACATCACCAATTCATTAGCATCCCTTGGAAAGGACTACACTCAAGTTGAAAGAGTTCGTAAGATCCTTCGTGCACTCACACCAGAATGGGAGAAGAAGACAACCGCCATTGAAGAGGCGAATGATCTCTCAACTATGACATTAGAAAACCTAATCGGTAATCTAATGGCATATGAAGTGCAGTTAGAAGAAAGAAGAGAAGACGAACAACAACTTCCATCTAAGAAGAAAGTACTTGCCTTCCATGCATCCTCTGACACGGACAATTCGGATGACGATGAAGAAGAAATGGCGATGCTTTCAAGAAAGTTCAAAAGGTTCTTAAAACAAGATAAATTTAAAAAGAATAAAGATACTAATGATACTCCTACTTGCTTTAAGTGTAACAAACCAGGCCACATAAAGAAGGATTGTCCATTGATGAAATCAAAAGGACACTTCAAGAACTTCAATAAGTTCAACAAGAAGAAGAAAGCCTTCCAAGCAACATGGGATGATAGCGACTCATCTTCCTCTGACGAAGAAGAAGCAACGGAAACCGCCAATATCTGCTTCATGGCCCAAGAAGACGAGGTACAAGATTATGATGAGTTATTAGAAGCTTTTAATGAATTGTTTAATAATTTCAAAAATGAAAAGATTAAAAATAAAGTCTAATAAGGAAAATGAAAGACTCATTCATGAAAATGCATGTTTTGTTTCTCAAACATCTTCTCTAAGTTCTCAAAATGAAGATTTTGAAAAAGTTATTGCATCTTTAAAAAAGGATAATGAATTTTCTTAAAAGATAATTCTTTACTTAAAAAGGAAACTATTTCTTTAAATTCTAGAATTTCTATTTTAGATAAAGACATGACTAGTTTCAAAATTAAGTATGAAGATCTTTTGAAAATGTAACAAAGTTTAATAAAGGAAAAGCGAATTTAAATGTTTTATTATCTTCTCAAAAGATGTCTAACAATCATTTTGGTCTTGGTTTTTCAAAAGATAAGATTTATAAACCTACTCATGTTGGTATTGGATTTTTCAAAAACTAATTTTGTAAAATCTACACATCTTCATAATAATAATTCTTTTGTGAAAAGAAATATTATTTCAAAAGAATTAGATGCAAATATATATGGGTTCCTAAGAATCTTAATAATGTTGATAAAAATGTTTATATTGCATCTTATATACATGATGTGTGTAATTCTGAGAATTATGTTTATACTAACAAGTGGAAACCAAATTCCAATTGGATTTGGGTTCCTAAAGGCTAATCTTTTTCGGACCCTATCATGATGAGTACCATACAAATTTGTTTATCTTATAGGAACCTTTTAAAGAAAAGTGGATACTTGATAGTGGGTGTTCCAAACACATGACCGGACACATTCAACTACTGTCTTCCGTTCAAATCAAAAAGGGAGGTACAGTGATATTTGGAGACAATAACAAAGGAAAGGTTATTGGTACCGGCATAGTTGGTAACATTTCAAAACCCCTTATTGAAAATGTTCTTTTGGTAAGTGGTTTAAAACACAATCTATTAAGTATTAGTCAATTATGTGATAAGGGTTATAAAATTGTTTTGAAAAAGATGCATGTCTTATTTATGATACTAATATGAAAGATGTTTTATTTAAAGGTTTTCGTAACAATAACATTTATGAGTTATCAATAACATGCATATCATCTAATGATAATTTATGTTTACTTACTTCTAATAATGACTATTTTTTATGGCATAAAAGATTTGGTCATTTGAATATGAAAACTATTTCTAAGATTTCTAAATTTGATTTAGTTAAAGGTTTCCAAAAATTGCTTTTAAAAAGGATTATTTTTGTGATTCTTGTCATTAGGAAACCAAGTTAAATCATCTTTTAAATCTAAAGATTTAGTTTCTACTAATAGACCTTTAGAATTGTTGCATTTGGATTTATTTGGTCCTACTCGTGTTTCTTCTTAAACAAGAGTAGATATGTTTTTGTTATTGTTGATGATTATTCACGTTTTTCATGGGTCATTTTTCTAAAAAATAAAAATGATACTTTTAATGAATTTGCAAGTTTTTGTAAAAGAATTCAAAATCAAAAGTCTCTAAACATAGTCACTATTCGAAGTGATCATGGAGGAGAATTTGAGAACGAATCTTTTTCAAATTTCTGTGATAAGTATGGTATTACACATAACTTTGCATTTCCTAGAGCATCTCCTCAAAATGGTGTTGTAGAGAGAAAGAATAGGACTTTGCAAGAATGTGCTAGAACTATGCTTATGGACAGTAATTACCAAAATATTTTTGGGCTGAGGCTATTGCTACTGCATGTTATGTTTTAAATGTGTGCTTATTCGACCTTTTTTAAACAAAACATCTTATGAATTGTTTTATAATAGGATTCCAAAGTTTCTTACTTTAAGATTTTTGGATGTAAATGCTTTATCTTAAATACAAAAGATGCTTTAGATAATTTGATGCTAGATCCAATGAAGGTATTTTTGTTGGATACTCTACTCAAAGTAAAGCATATAGAATATTTAATAAGAAAACATTTACTATTGAAGAATCATTACATGTTAAATTTGATGAATCCTTGACTAAGCCTATTTCTAATACTTCTCCACATGATGATGATCATATTATAGATACTCCTATTGATAATATTGTTATATCTTCTGTTGATACTAACATTTCTAAGGATGATGAGACTTCTACCGAGTTACCGAAAGCATATGTTGAAGTAAGAAATCATCCACGTGATTTGGTTATTGGAGATATAAATCAAGGCGTTCAGACGAGATCCAAGTTGAACTACATGACACAAATTGCCTTCATATCACTCATTGAACCAAAGAATATCAAAGAAGCATGTGCGGATGATTTTGGACCATTGCCATGCAAGAAGAGTTGAACCAATTTGTCAGAAATGATGTTTGGGATCTTGTACAACGTCCTACTGATCATCCAGTCATCGGAACCAGATGGGTCTTTAAGAACAAACTCGATGAATAAGGTGAAGTCATTAAGAACAAAGCAAGGTTAGTAGCACAAGGATACATCAAGAAGAAGGTATTGATTTTGATGAAACTTATGCACCAGTAGCTAGGCTTGAATCTATTCGTATTTTACTTGCTTTTTCTTGTTTTATGAATTTTAAACTATATCAAATGGATGTTAAAAGTGCCTTTTTAAATGGTATTATTAAGGAAACTGTTTATGTTGAACAACCTCCAGGTTTTGAACATGAAAAATTTCCAAACCATGTTTTAAACTTAAGAAAGCTTTATATGGTTTAAAAAGCACCCTGTGCTTGGTATGATAGATTAAAAAGTTTTCTTTTAAATTCTGATTTTAAGATGGGAAGAGCAGATACAACTCTCTTTATTAAAACATGTGATAAAGATATCTTAATCATTCAGATTTATGTTGATGATATTTTATTTGGATCTACTAACGATAATCTTTGTCAAGATTTTCTAAGACCATGCAGAGTGAATTTGAGATGAGCCACATGGGCGAACTTACTTACTTTCTCGGTCTAAATAAAGCAAATGAAGGATGGAATCTTCATTTCCCAGTGCAAGTATGCAAAGGAACTGCTAAAAAGATTTGGCATGGAAAATTCTGGTCATAAGAATACTCCCATGAGTACGACAACATTTTTAGACAAAGATGAAAATGGTAAGAATGTTGATCAGAAACTCTATAGAGGTATGATTGGTTCTTTACTATACATTACTTCAAGTAGACCTGATATAAGTTCAGCGTATGCTTATGTGCTAGATATCAGTCAAATCCTAAGGAATCACATCTTAAAGCAGTGAAAAGGATTTTTAGATATTTAAATAACACACTCAATTATGGTTTATTTTATCCCAAATCAAGCACATTTGATTTACTATCATATAGTGATGCTGATTTTGCTGGATGTAAATCTGATCGGAAGAGTACTAGTAGTACTTGTCACTTTTTGGGACATTCACTAGTACATGTTCAGTAAAAAGCAAAATTCTGTATTATTATCAACC